>JAZBGY010000312.1:5451-73742 GCA_037414755.1 Lydus trimaculatus | reverse complement strand
CTTTATATTAAAATATTTATCAACTTTTATTAACAAGTCAACAATATGGAGCTCTAGATATTGAAACCTCACCACTTCTCTTAGTTGTAAAAAATAAAACGATCTTGTAATTGCAAATATCCGGAAAAAAATGTTAGTCTCATAATCCCAATGGTTTCTAGTATAGTGTATGGACCGCTTTGGGGAGCCGCCCGCTTGAATGTATAACTGGTTGCCTATAGCAGCATTCAGTGTTTATATACCTGATGACCCAGTAAATGACTATTTCAAATTATATACGATAATCTACTAATAAACACGAATTATGGTCTGTAAAATTTGAATAAATGTCCCAATTCTAGAAATCTCCATAGAATGATAATATTACAAAGGATTTATCATTGTAATAGTCGAAAACTTGACTAAACAAAGGACCACCTACACATCAAACAAGAATACCTTGTTTATCACTGTTTCGTTATGCTATTAAGTTTTATTTCCTATTGAAATTCAAATTAAATACAAATCTAATTGTTATTATAATCTTGTGTAAATGTGATGGAAAGAAATAGAAATACAAATTTTAGGTCAAAACGTGCTGATGATAAGACACTTGTAATTGGCATACATTCCTCTTTCACTGATAATATCCTTAGTATCCGGTTTATAGTGTGTTATCCCGTAAACTATTAGAACTGTACTGACAATATAAAAATCTGTATTCATTCAAATTAGGAATAGACTACGCAAAAAAAAATTGTATAAATAGAACATCAGTATTTATAGGGAATTATACAATATTAGATGAGAATATATCAAAGAAGATTAATTACACGGGGTAATGTAGGAGGATGGGAAGCTAACATAGATAAGCAGCTTCCTCTTGTCATTTCCGTCCGAAAAACAATTTTATTTCATTTTCGAAAGAGAGGAAAAGAAAAAAAGAAACCATTGTCCATTCACCTAAAATAACAAAATTCTATTGTAAATATTTGTAATTTTGATCTTATTTACATGCAAATCAATTCGAAACTAATGTAAATATTATGTCTATAATTTATACGAAGAGGATCTGTTCTCTTCCTGTATGTAAATTTCAAAATGGGATAACAGGTGTCTTTTAACATAATCCAGACAGATCTGTATTCCTATATTTATAAAATGCAGAATTAGAAGAATTCTATTCTAGTTTCCAACAATGTATGGGTGTTTGATGTTTATAATGAATGAATAATTATAAAATTTATTAACCGGATATGTGAATGCTACTGATTAGATTTTTTATTTTCATTGAAATTTCCAGAAATTTTCACAATACAATCATTATTATCCGCAAATTTATGTTTTTATTATTTTGTATTTCTTCAATGCGGTCAATGTACCTACATGTATCATCATATTATTTCATAATTTACAATAATTGTTTCTATATTGAAAATTGACAACAAATCAATGTTCCATTTTAGCAAGGATAATTTTTGATTCATTACAAATAATTAGGACGACGTAATAGATAAGAAATAGAGGAAACGGAAGCTTTGACAGTTGAAGGAAGTCGAAAATTTTCAAATGAAATCCCCAAAAGGCTACATTTACTAAAAACACGTAAGTTACACTGGTCACCGCTTAATATACAATAGACAATGTTATAATTTGAGTAATTAAATTAAGTGGCGATCGCTGTATTTGGAAATGATTTTTAAAATATTGACTCTTCTCTCCACTCTACCTTAATGTGGTAGAGGCGAACGATCATGTTTGGATAACATTCATTGCATCATGCAACATTTAACTAGAAACAATAAATAGATGGCCTTTATTGACCTACAAGAGTTAGTTATATTATGTAGAATAAAAATATGTAAAGCAATATAAACGACAGACAACTTTCGGCAAACGTACACAACAACCACAAGCTGTAAAAGAGGTGAAAGAAACAGACAGAACAACGACGTTAGAGAGATGTATGAATGGATAGAATGGTTACAGTGAAGATGTATAGAAGAGGTCTGTTTATGATAAAATTGCAGTTAATAATTATGGTTTGCACAAAGTATGGTAATCAAGTAATTCGTTATTGTTTTATGATTAATTTTTGTTTGATACATGATAAAGAATTATGTGAAATGTTTTATGATAGTCGTTTGTGATTTGCTTCAATAAAACGACCACCATATCGATTGATAAACAATAAATAAAATTTCAAATTTATAGTAAGCCAAAATTAATTGTTTCAACTTGACTGTGAGTTTCCTATAATTGCCTTCAGGTACTCATTAATCGAGCCTTAATTGTAAAGTCAAGTCGCTTTCGGTTTACCGTAATTATAGGAGAGTTTTGAACACTAATATTGTTCAAATTATCAACTATAGTTGTTATAAACAGGATTTAATATGGACTTTCTTTTATAATTGGCAGCAAGTTTAATTTGTTGAAATTTGTTTAACAACATTTTAATCTCATCTCATTATTTCCATTATAATCCTACCTTGTAATTTATTTGTTGTATACAAAATTAAACAACTGTAGTGCTTATAAATAATGCAATAAATAATAATAATAATGTTAATGAAATGATTATTGACTTTTCTTCAATAATTATTTATTTATCCAGTTTGTGTATTTTTTCAAAATTATGTTGCAATTTTGAACCTTGAATTTACATCTTGAAGGTTGCGATTTTACGACCTTTTTCCCTTATTCCACATTACAGCACACATTTCTATACCAAAAAAATCGAACAATCTAACAATAATGAACGATCGTAAAACACCTTACAGATTCTGTCTTTTACTAATACAATATTAGTATAAACCAAAACATAAAAGAGGGTATATCTCGCTTTATAGTGAAGATATATATAGAGGTACTCTAGTACCAGACGGACCATTTCGGTCGTGTTGTACTGCGAAAGCGGTACCTACTCTTCTCCCACTAAACTAATAAGATTTGAATAGAGACTTAGTGCCTTTACTGTACGGTCATCATCGTCATTTAGTTCTTGTTAATTGATTATTTTTAGCTGTGGTGTTTTTTTGTTATTTTAGATTTAAAAAAAAAAACTGTGTGTTATCGATTGGTGTACGAAAAACGAAAGGATGATGTTCATTTCCAGGCGACACTTGCTGTAAGTAATGCATCAATTGTTTGTTTAAACAAATATAGAATTCTATGGAAATTTGAGCAAACTACAACAAATTAATTTGCTATTTGTTTAAATTATTTAGTTAGCAAATGTTTAATTAAAATTACATAATTAAGGGGATATTTTCGATTTTTGTCTGACTCACACAGTAATTTAAAGTACAGTTCTTGTTTTTTTATCAGACAGGTATAATTGTTCGTTTACAATTTCATAGTACCGGAACAAAACAAATATTTAATGAAGGCCATCGTAGCAATCACACATTTCTTGTTTTTAAAATTTGTAAATCCCTCTTATCTTATTGTAATTATCAAAAATTAGACTCTTTAAAGTAGTTTTATTCTGAAAATTGTTGTCAGTCGTGTGTTGTTGTTATTATAGGTATGTTCAGCAAAGAATTGTTTATTTGTTGTTGTTTTTTCAATCTTTGTTTAGTATTTAGTATTTGGACAAAATGCTATTTTGTCAGACGACGAATTATATAGTTTGAAAACAGAAGATTGAAAATATGCCGCACAATCTGGAATGTCAAGATCCTCCTCTCTCTGTATAGTTTTCTTGTTTTCAAATCTATATATCTCTCTTTGTTCAACTTATTAGAGAAAAAAAGGGCACTGTTTGTGTGAATGTGTTTGTGTTGCTCAAGTTATCGTCGTCTATTCAATTTCATCATCTTCTTCTTCCAAGTCTTCGTCTTCGTCAACTCCAATCCACCGGATGATATCGGATTTCAAACGTTTTTTGCATGATTGGGGTTGACCCCATCATCATCAAGGCTATGATCTTCATACAAATATAAATTCAATATTCGTTATTTTTAGACGAATCACACAATAAAACATAATCCTATATACATTTTGTCTGAAGTTTATTGAACTAGTTGCAGTAGCATGCAAAATTATGGATAAATTTGTATTTTAAATCAGCATTATCTGATATTAATACAATAATCATGTATCCAAAAATAAAATGATAATAATAGACAACCGGAAATCGATTAATCAAAAGAGAACGTGACTTGATCATGGATTAAACGGTGACATCTACGATTTTACTGATCATTATTCATTTTTAACTGATAATTCATAGAAATTGTGGGAAATTTTCAGCAAAATACCCCCAAAATCAGTAAATTATGTTAATTGCTAGATCTCCGACATCTATATATCTTGCTATTCCCCGAACTAGTCCAAATTCACATCAACTTCTCAAGGATTCTCTCGTATAATTATCTATAATTATAAATAAGAAGATTTCATTTTCAAATCAGACAGTAATTATCTCAAAATTAAAGTTTGACGATTGTTAAATTCTCCCGTCAGTCGTTGTTTTGTTCTTCTATACAGTTTTTAATTAATTTTGAAGAATTGAATGTTTCGCAACAGGTGTGTTGTATAGTTAGTTGGTGCCAATGCACCTGTACCTAAAGGTACCGGTAGCGACCTTTAATGTTTATTCAAAGCAAACATACCAAAATAACAACACATCGATGTGCAATAGTTCGATTGTCCACTAAACGGTACACTATACCTGACCTCCTGCATCGTTATAGATAAATAGTGAGCTTAAAAGTTGTTTTCAATAGATAAATAAAAAAGCTCGTGCCAATTTTTGTTAACAAAAGCGCTTTCTAAATTTTATTCGGTTCAAGTTGAAATCACAAAATCTTTTACAAAATAAAACGAACCGTTTTTTTTGTATAGCAGCTTCTCTGTTTGTTGTTTCGTTTTTGTTTCTTTGTGTGCTAGAAGTAGCCACTAACAAGCAGACTATTTCTTTGTCGGATGGATAAGAGGATAATAACAGTGACAGATTATAAAAGTCTTCTTTTGGAACAGTCACACAAAACAGAGATTTTTCAGGAAGATGTTGTTTTGGAAATAAATTCTAAACAAGTCGATCGAGGAAAAGTTGGAATTTAAATAAACAAAATTGAAAAACCGACATTCCTTGAATAACAAATTCTATTATCCGACTATTTATTTAAGTATACGGTGTGTATATCTATAGAGAAACAAATATGAATCTAGGGTATTGATTTGATTTGTTAACTGTTAAATCGTTGATTATAACAATTGAGGGCTGCTTTTTTATTATTGTTGCAAATAAGGAGAGTCACTGAAAATTATCTACAATTACCATTCTATATAATTTTCGTTATTATTACAAGTTGATTTTATAGATTACAATCTCAATATAAATGTGCTAACAAGATCAATCATTAAAAAAGCCCATTTCAATAGAACCATAAGGGCTAAGGTTCTTGAACTTGATGAAGAGAACAGTCGATTATTGTCTGCCACACATTATCATAAAACAGTTAGAGACTCGGTAATATAAAATTTTTTCTTATTTAATAAACAAGTGTTTTACAAGCTTTATACAGGGGGTGTGGTTACAAGGCAATAAAAATGTTCAATTCTCCTCCAAGGTTGGTGTGATCATTAAACGACCACCACTGGACTCCCATCAAAAATACCATCCCTTATCTATAAATTAATGATTTACGAATAACAATTGACATTAATATTAATGATATAAGATAATATTACAAGAATTGAAGAAAGTTGTGCAGTTCTATTACAATTACTAGTTGTAAATTGTAAACTCCAGATGGATGGAAGTTCTCTCCTATACGTTGCAATAGAGGGAACATATGTTTGCTGGATAATTCTCCCATGAGAAATTCTGTTTAATCTTTGACCAGAAAGTTTCGAAATTGTCAAATCTGTTTTCTTAGAAAATTCAACAATTTCTCATCTTCTATAAAACAGTTCTTTGTCACGTTCACTAAAGACGTGGCTTGAATTTGGTTTTTTATTATTATTATTTTGGAAATAAAGTGATGGATTTTTGAAAAATTAATCACTATATTTACACGTAGAAAGCCATCATTATGTTATTATGGTTTCAACATTCTTTAGATAGGGAAGGTGTTGATTAGTAGGAACCAGAGTCCTTTTTTCCATTCTGGATATACTTGAAATTATTATTTCTGTAGCCTTAATTAGGTATTAAATGTTAAAGAACAGACATTTCTACTCATTAATTTCAAAAGTAGTGCTATAATTCTAGTCAGTTCTCCAACATGTTCCAGTTAATAATCATTTGTTGACGGATTAACCCATTATTGCTTAGATGGATTGAGTTATTTTTGTAAACATCAAGATTTCATTTCTTGCAAAGAATTTAAATTGATTTTTGAAAGAAGAAATGTAATTGTCTGTATATGAACCAAGTAATTCAAAAGTGGTAGCTTCCATTAAATACATCGTTTTTTATATTCATGGTAGAATTGTTAAAGTTAATTAAACTTTAAACTGTCTATTAGCGAACTTTAATGTTCCCATAATAGATGAAACGATCAAGAAAAAAAAACAAACAAACAAAACAAGACAAAAATGTGCAATTTCCAAGCTTGAGATCTCATGATTGTCGTGATTTCGATCAATTCCTCGTTTGATTTTTTCCTCGGTTAAACAAAAATTTACAAAAAAAATCAAAAATAAAAGTAAAGATAAATGGTCTGGCAAAGTTCACAGAACTCAAGAGTGGTACATTCGTGTAGCCATTCAACAACGAAAGATTTGAGAAAAAAAAGACGTCAAAAGCAAGAAACAAAAGATGCGATGAAGAAAAAATCCTGAACTGCTCTTAGAGACTATCGAATAAGAATAAGATGAAGGCAATGTATATAACCAAGCCCTCCGGACGAAATCTGCAACGGACTGTTTTAGTGCGGCACGTTTCATGTTTTGCAACAGAGGGACCACCGTAACAATCAATGTAATTCGAAATAATAAAAGTGCACGGATTTTAATATAATATTCGTCTAGTTTTAAAATATCTCTCCTATCCGTTTATTTTAATAGAAATTGCTAGTATGAAATACGAATTTGCTGTTTTTTTCCTGAAAAAAATCACCAGTCACGGTTAATTTAGAGATTTTTTCTCTACAAATACATTGATTACACTGAAACACCATTCATTTTTAACATGTGTGTGTGTGTGTGTTTGTCTGGAAACGATACGAAAGAAGATGGTATAATCGTATAAAGTTGCTTCGTGCGGGTAAAGGTGGAACCCAAGCCTTGACGATGACTGGACCACACACACACACGTCTCAAGATAAGTGGTGTCCCTTCTTGATGATGATGATGACGACGAAATTAGATTCCAATTTTCAGGGTGCACAATGACCGGTAATTTTTCAAATAAAATGCTGAAAAATTAAATTATTCGACAATCTATCATCTGTTCTAATCCTATTCAAGCATTATTCTTCGTTATTATTAACAAAACGAATTTAATAAATTCTTATAAATCTTGACACATTCCATAATACAAAGACGTGTATTATGTGGGGATAGAAGGGTTTTTGAACAATATAAGAAGAACCTGTCGTGATTGTGGTTTGTTGAGGGACATTCAGGAATTTCTTAGACAACAAAGCGACACTATTCGATTTAATTATTAAAATTAAATTGAAAATTGTTTATGTAATGTTCAAGATTATTTACGATTTTCCATTTAAAGTTGTTTCTATCATAAAGCAAGGTGTGAAGCAAATAAACATTTCCATTTAGGTATTCCAACAATAAAATTTATATAGAAAGCAATCTACGGAGTCATAATGGGGCGATTTACGAGGAACCACTTTACTACTTGCGATAGACTCGTAGAGATGGAGATCGAGACAGAAATTTGTGGAGAATATGATTTTTTTATGGAAAAAACATGAACGATTTAAAAATAAAGGTTAAAATCCTAACATCTAGAAATAACATAAACTTGCTATTTTAAGATCAACGATTAGACATTAACCAGACTTGTAATTCATTAAAGCGCCGGATGATTAAAGGATTATGTAATTGTTGAGGTTAAAAAAAATATGTTCATTCATATATACAAACCACGTCATTATCATGATCCTCAACTGAAATACTCTCTATTTTTTTTATATGTGTGTGTGTGTTTAAACTACACACAACTGGTGGTTTAAATCTGTTACAAACACACTGTATATCCTCTATTATTTTTTTGGTTTCTTCAATTTTTATTCCAAAAATAGTTGACTTAAATTCCCAAAGTAGAAGATCAAAAGTTTGCCGAAACTGCTTATTATCCAATCCGTCTACACATTCTGATTGTTATCATCTTCACACCCGTATTATTATTAATATTCGATCGTTGTCGATATTCTCCCAAAATTCCATATCGATTTATGAATATTTAAACACACACACACATATACAAGAATACAACCGTTCACGTAAAAGCATCCATTGTGTCTTCAGCTAGAACACTTCGTATTGTTTCCATCGATTTGAATGAACAAATGGTGTGTCATGTATTGAAAATATAAATAAATCAATACGATTTGTTAAAATACAATTCCATTCATTAATTTTTGATTCTAAAATGATGTAATGGAGAAGAGTAAAAACAACATTAAAAAAAAACAGAGAACGGGAACTTTTTATCAACGAATGATCTGTAATTAAATCCAAAGTGTTTTTTAACTGGTGTCATAATTCTTCAACGCCAACATACTATATTAACGATAAAAGAGAGGAAAGACATAAAAAACAACAACAACGATGAGATGAAGCAGCAGCATCAATGATGTTTCGTGTAACCCAGTCCCGGTCCGTGAGAATTGCCCGCCATATAAGGACCAAGTCACTTTTTCCAATCATGTATTCCATGTACATATACGATTTGTAACATTGAACTGGTTTTCTTTCTTTTTATTGTTGTTGTTGTTGTGTAAAGTAACGAAAGTGTGTAGGATGGGTTGAGATTAAAGCGCGCTTTGGAAGCTGTAGGAGATGAAGAATTTTGATGGTTTTTACTACGTGATGATAACGTTGCACTATTGACGATAATTGTAAATCTTTATTATGGAGATTGAATATGAAAGTTGTGTACTTATGAATTAGTCATAAACGATTTAAGTTTGTCAGTTTGAATCCATCAGACAGGATCAAAAGTTTTGCTTTGTCATCTTGTAATAGTAATGACCTGTAGATGCTTTGAATAGAATTAGAATCATTACCGGATGTTCCAAAAAGACTCCCATTTTCCACATCTGTACAGATATGTTTTGCATAAATAATCTCCAAATTGGGTCGTTTCGAATCAAGATTAGCTTCAGATCATAAAAACAGCGCTCTTATCTGTTAACAAGAAACCATATAAAGAAATGAAAATTACAATTTTCTAAATTAGGTTGATTAATTCAAATTTATTCCAGTCGTTTTTTTGTATAGTATAAAATCGTATCTTCTTAAACAGATAGGTCATGATTATCTTTCAACTTCCTAACGAACTAACTGAGTTGAACCACCCCCGCACCACAACAACCAACCCACACTTTCCGTCTTAATTATAATAAAACAAACACAACAATAATTTGATTTTTTATGGAAGAGAGAGAACAAACAAAATTTCTGATACATACAGGTAAAATAATAAATAAAATTTACCTGAAGCATTCCACTATTCGAGTAACAGGCGAGTAGAATTCGCGAACAGTTTAATCAAACCGGCTCACCTGGTGAGGTATTCCGCTCTTATACATTCGGATTTTAATCAATTTAAAGCTTCATATTGGAATTTCTTATCATTGATAAATTATGAAACATTCAAATAGAGCGTATTTTATTTTATAATAATTAATTAAATCACAATAATCGTTAGAATTCGTTTAAAACGAAAAATGGTCGATATATATATATACACCTGATGGTTTGTTGTAAAGGTGGAAGTATTGTAGGATATACCTATACAACCATAGGTAGATTATTGTAAAACTCACATAAGACTTTCTATACAGTTCTGGTCTCCTAATCGTTGGAGTCCAATGTTAAAAGCGAATTCTGACAGGTGTTTTGCTTAATTATTTAACAATTACATAACTGTTATATAAAATTATACGTAAAAGTTCAACTTTCGCTACCCAATGTCAATGGTAAATCTTGAACTTGAATTTTGCTAAAATTAATGCTCTTTCACCGACTTGAATTGATAAAAATCGGATTCTGGGATCAATCAGTGTTTCAAGTGTACGTAATTTAACACACATTGACACGAAAATTTTGTAGTTTTTTTTTTTGTTATTTTGTTACTAGTGTGTATGTGATAAATATACTTGCGTGTTGTTTGACATGTAATCAAGAAGCGTTAACAAGTCGTCCTGTATCGTTAACAACTACCAAAGCATACACTTCAATGAGCTTTCCAAAATTTACCACAATCAATTGAGTTGTCCGTTTTATTATTATTATTATTTTAATTACCTTCAACACCTGAGGCTAGATTTCTTATTACATCGACTCGAATAAGAAAATACTCCAGGGTAGGTAAAATCCTGCTATCCCGTTTTAACAGGAGACCATCCTCGTGTAGAGAGTGTGCAGGAATTTCCCGGGCGCATGTTCTACCAGCTTTTCCTACAATTATTGATTTTCTACCAGGACATTTTCAAATCGTTATAAATCTTAGAATGGAGAATTATCTTTCTAATTAGATTCACTCATTAGTTTTCGATTATTATTATTGGTTTTCGTTGTGGAGAAAAAATTTGCTGAAATAGTATAAATTTTGATTGGAATTTAGGGAGATTTGAGTAAAGGGTGAAATTTCCCCCATTTCAGGATACCAACCTCTGTAATCGTCGACTCTCCTGTTCGTTAAAAAGTAATAATAACCCGTATGTCGACCTCGTACAAGGTTATATTGGAGATTCTCGATTTTCTCAACAAATTTTGATTGAAAAGTTGAAAAATTTCGATAGTTTTCTCACAGACTTTACAGATCTTCGTCGACGATAAGGATTTTTCAAATCGTTTCCCATCTTGATCTTTTAATAGGGAGACAAATGCACACATAAAAAAATAGTGTCCCCATTTTTATAATTGATGGAACGTTATAAAATTTTTTTGTAAAATTAACTTGTGTGCGGTTAATCAACCGAAATGAATGCGGAATTGTGTATTTTCTGTTCGTTTATTTCTAATTTTATTGCATTTAAAACAGATAGATACATAACGAACAAGTCAAAAGTTTAATTACATCTATCATCTTGTATATTAAACTGAAGCCAATTAAATTCATTGAAAATGTCGGCAATGTTAAACCATTACGATAATTCTTAGAAAATTCAATTTTGATTAAATTTTTTCACTTTATTTTATAATAAATAGTTTCTTATTTGACAATTAATTTATTCATTGTATGGTGAAACTCGATAGAGATAACAATAACTGGCCGTCAATTATCTCCAAATTGTTAACAATATCAAATTGCCTTCTTTGTTGGACGTTCATTTTTAATTAAAACTTTTTGCTTTATTTTGTCGTTTTTCTTTTTCTTCATCATTTCTAATAACAAATTTTTGTTTTTATTGTTACAGGTCGCCGACGATCTTATTTGTATTGTTCACAAGTTTTACAACAATTTTAGCAAATCATGTGAGTATAATCAAAATTTTGATATTTAGGTTGTGATGTTTTTGCAAAAAATTTTGAACGTAAAACATGGAAAGGAAAAAGAAATAAATAAACAGTGCAGAAAATTGAAAGAGACTTTTACGATTTAACCGTAAAACATTGATTTTAAACATTTGGATTTTATTGTTTGTGTTATTTTTATTTAAAAAATAATAATAAATGGAAAATTTGAAGAGCTGCAAACAGTTTGAATCCAGGAAATCGTCTGTTAAGGCATAAATACACTAGTGATTATCTTCTGACATTCACACCTAATAAAATCACAATATTATGCTCGATCTGTTCCGGCTTGGTCAACTTGCCTCCAACTCGATCGTCTGTAGTTAGAGTAACGGAGGCAGTCGTTGAGACTCCAGTGAGTTATATCTAACTTGGGAACGGGCATACAAAAATCGGGTTTTCTCCATCGAAGGCTTCGAGAGAGGAATCGGTACTTGGGCTATATACCGGGATAACTCCACTTTACCTGAACAAACGATACAATTTGATGATTTCAGCGCCATACGTGTTCCTTCCTAAGTAGCCGTCATTGTGTCTTTTCTAATGCATGAAATATTAACTGTTTCATTTCCGGCGACATTGCTATTCTGTAAAATCTGCATCTATAAACAGATAGAAGACAGTTGCTGTCAGGACGTTGATGTTTACGTCAACATTTAGCTACATCTGTTAGTGATAGGAATAGGATATGACAGACCTCCATGAAGACATGAAATGTAAGAAAAAGGATAGAACGTGGATACAGCTGATTTTATTAAGTTGTCTGATTACGAAGTTTAGAAAAAAACTGTAATTTTCTAATAAAACAACAAAAAATCAAAGATATTGGTCGATGTTCGCTAGACCATAACTCTAACCTTAGTAGTATAGGTACACTGGCCTTTGAAAGAATGCTTGAATATGTATGACAATATACTATAATGAATGGCAAAACGTGTATAAGTGTGTTTGTATATGTGGTTATGCATATATAGACTAGATGGGAGACATGATGGCAGACTATGGCTAGACGGGGACGCAAAAGCGACTTATTTGTACTTGAACTTCTTTCAACTCCTCCATTTTATTTTAAAAATAAACAACTCTTCGACATTCCACATCTGGTCAATTATAAGTCAACAGTTAAAGGATTTTCATTAAAGAAAACAACATTAATTGACGACAACATTGAAATTGTTGTTAGTGTTTCGTCACGATTTTTGTAGAACAATTTCTATTCCAGCAAAGTGAAAAAGAATATGAAAAAATTTTAAAATTTATCGATGCTGTCAAGTACATACAGTATACCAATTAGGCTTTTACGTTCAATAATAAATCATAAGAGTCTTTAGCAGGTACCATTCTTAAATCAAATAATTATAGAAGCTTATAATTGGTACCTGTAACAACTGAATAAATACACAATTTTTTGTTTGGTTTCTCTTCATCAAATTGTTTATTACAAACCATTTCAATTAACGATTATATAGCTGTTTTATGTGTTTGGAATTTTTGAGAAAAAAATCCGAAACTGCAAATTATCAACGATTACAGCTTCTGGATTTTGTGATTTTTCTTCTCGATTCGCGTAGGCAATAAAATCATTTGGAAAGTACTGAAATTCCCTCCTATTCTCCACGCTTTTCAAACAAAAACTAATAATATTCCGTCATGATTTATGGTTGTTGTTATTACTGCTGTCAGATATTTTCAAATCAACTTTTACCATAACTGCATACCTATTGTATCGATCATAAATCTGATGATTATTGTTTTATTGTAGAAAATCAGACACCATCGGGATCGTTTCAAACGCCAACAAGGTGCCCATTTGTATTTACCAGAAAGTTATGTTGTGGATGGTGGTAGTGGTCCAGATGCTGGTCCATGGGGTGAATGGTCAACACCTAGTGTCTGTTCGAGGACTTGTGGTGGTGGTGTATCAACGCAATTCCGACAATGCCAACAGGGCTACACTTGTCAAGGACCTAGCAGTAGGTCCTTCTCCTGCAATACACAGGTGAATTTTTATTGTAATTGCACACGTGGGAAAGAATCCAGCATCTATAGTTTTTTTGAAAATAGTTACAGTAAAGGCAATGACCTCGTAATGTTCGATGTTTTACATCTCTATGTAATAAAATTTTGCTATTTGCAAATTGTTTATTTTGATAGGACTTCCTTAAAATAAAACGTTGACTGATTTTACCGACACAATTTTATTTATTTATTGTTAACACAGTTAACATGTTTCAGAAATTTCGCAGATCTTCTGCGAGAAGAATCATACTTTACCGCAAGAGTTAAAACTTTTTTTTTGTTGTGTTCTTAGAATCAGCTATATGTAGACGCGCCCTGTGTTTTGTTCCAGTATCTTATTTCATGGCTAATTTATTACATGTTACGACAGGAAACAAAACAATACCGACTGTATATCTTCTAATGTAATTGCTAGAAATAACTAATAATGTTTTTTAAAGCCATGTGGTGTTCTTTGCCGGTACCATCAACTGAAAACTAATCTAATAACTTTCTGTTGTTGTTGTTGTTTTGCCCTCAATATTGGTCCTGTTGTTTTATAAAGAATGAGTAGAAGGGATAAATAGACCCTTTCATTAATAAATCGTACAAGGTTCAAGGTTGTACCATTGATGGTGGTACAAGGGCGGGGCATTCCATTAAAATCCATAAAAGATAGAATTGGAATTTTTCATCAATTTAACAAAATTATTTCGAGAGAAAAAAAAGCGGAGAATTAAAAAGATAACTTATTTGTGTTTAGATAGTTATTTTTAACGGCATTTGAATAAAAAAAAGCCCAACATCGTTCACAGCAGGATCAATAAAAAACACTTTTAATGATAAGACCTAAATGGCCCATTATTCATTTCGTATACTTAGTTAACGTTTTCTATTGTTGATTATTCTAGGATTGTCCAGATATTGGTGATTTTCGGGCACAACAATGTTCCGAATTTGATACAGTACTATTCGAAGGTGTTTACTATCAGTAAGATTACCAATCAATCAATCAAATTAATCATTTTTTTATCAATTGAATGTTCTTTTGATTAAGGTGGATTCCTTATACAAAAGCACCGAATCCTTGTGAATTGAACTGTATGCCAAGAGGTGAACGTTTCTATTATCGGCATCGAGATGCAGTGATAGATGGTACTCGATGTAATGATGAAACGTTCGATGTTTGTGTACAAGGTACTTGTCAGGTGAGTTTGTTCTTTAAATCAACATTATTGATATTTTTATTTACAATTTGTATTTGTATAGGCTGTAGGTTGTGATATGATGTTGGGTTCGAATGCTCGTGAGGATCGTTGTAGGATTTGTGGCGGTGATGGTAGTACTTGTAAAACAGTAACTGGACGTATAGATACACAAGATTTCGTCAATGGTTACAATGATATCTTATTGATACCATCTGGTGTTACTAATCTTTTAGTACAAGAGATTGAACCGTCTAATAATTACTTGGGTAAAATCACTTGTCAAAACATCTAATAAATTCTAATAAATGCAAAATTTGTAGCTATAAGAAATACGAGTGGTCATTACTATTTGAACGGTAATTGGAGAATTGATTTTCCACGTACGTTAGATTTTGCCGGATGTAAATTCCATTATGAAAGGTATCCACAAGGATTTTCTGCTCCGGATAAAATCACCTGTTTAGGACCGATTGAAGAGCCAATATTCATTGTGGTAAGTTTTCTTCAATTCTCAAATCCAGTCTCTTGTATTGGTCTTGTAGTTGCTCCTTCAAGATCGCAACGTTGGCGTAGATTACGAATACAGTATTCCAACAAATATCCAACCGGGCATTGGTAGTGAAACGTACGTTTGGACATTTGATCAATTCTCAACATGTACAGCAACTTGTGGTGGTGGTATACAAACAAGGAATGTTAGTTGTGTTGGTCGAAAAACATTACAACCAGCTGATCGTAGTTTATGTGATGCAAATAATGAGCCATCTAGTACACAAAAGTGTGCTGAAGTACCATGCGAGCCTGAATGGGTACCATATCCATGGGGTCAATGTTCAGCACCGTGCGGTGAAGGTGGTGTACAAACAAGACAAATATCGTGCCAACAGATTTTAGCTAACGGATTTTCAACAATTGTTGAAGAAACTGAATGTGCAAAATTCCAGCCAAAACCACCTACAGAACAAAAATGTAACGAAGGTAAAGTCTGTGGAAAATGGCATATTGGTCACTGGAAACCTGTAAGATTTTCTAATCTTTTTCTCCACGAATACTTTATCAAATTTTTGATAATTTCAGTGTGATCATCTATGTGGTGAAGGCAAGAGAACACGTGAGGTTAGATGTTATCTGGATGAAGATTCAAAGATTAGAATTTTGGATGATGCAGAGTGTGAAGCAATTGAACCAAAACCAACATCTGAAGAAACATGTAATTTAAGGCCTTGTGAAGGTGTTGATTGGGTTACATCCGCTTGGAGTGGGGTAATTATAATCTATTTCAATAATCAATTTTTTAATTATTGGTATTCCTAGTGTGATAAATGTGGCTTAACTAATGAAACACGAAAAGTCCATTGCGCAACAGCCAAAGGTGAAATCTTCTCGGACGATTTATGTGATAAAGAACAAAAACCAGAAGTTGTACGTGAATGCAAAGAAACGAATAAATCTTGTGAATATCTATGGTACGCATCACAATGGAGTGAGGTGATTATTATTTGTCCCCTTTGCTACTCAAAAAGTTGTTATTATAATGAATTAGTACTCGTTTAGTGTTCAGCAGAATGTGGTCAAGGTGTACAAACACGTACAATATTTTGTGGAGTAGTTAATGAGGATGGTACTGTTAAGAAAGCAGAAGATGATAAATGCGATCCATCGAAACATTTCGAAACTATCAAAAATTGTACTGGAGAGATTGAAAAATGTCCAGGTGAATGGTTCAGTGGTCCATGGAGTGAATGTTCAAAACCGTGTGGTGGTGGTCAAAAGAATCGTCAAGTAGTTTGTCTGAAGAATCTAACTGTTGTCTCACCGAACGAGTGCAATGCTGAAACAATCATGTTCAAATCAGAAGATTGCAACACGGATCCATGTTCTGAAGATAAAATTATTCCTACAGACGTTACAAGTTCTATTGATGAATCCGAACCGACTGAAGTAAGTAAAGCATCAGAAGTTACAGAAGTAGTAACCACTCCAGCTGGTGAAGAAGATGAATATGAAATAGTACCAGCTGATGAATGTGATGATGGTGAATGGGTGGACACTGAAGAAGAAGAAGACCTAGAGGAAGAGAAAGAATCAACAAAAGTTATGGTAAATAATGAAATTTAAACAAACCTACTTTGTTAATTTTTAAAATGTAGGACCAATTAGGTTTGAGTACTGGAGTAAGTGATAGTGAACAAACTGGTGATACAAGTAAAACATCATTTTCTCTCGATGATCTAATGCTGAGTGATGCAACTTGGAGTGATTCACCAATAGCAACAGGATCTGGTGATGGTGAAGAAGTAACAAGTCTTTCGAGTGTTTCCGAACCTTCAACTGAATTTACTCAAAGTACTTTAGAAGGTTCCGGCGATATTACTAGTTCAAGTTATGAAACGGATACTCCAGTTGAGGGAACTGATACTACAGTTGAACTTGGAAGTCCATCTAGTGAATCAACAGAAAGCAATACAGAAATACCTGGCAGTACGGAAATTGCCAGTTCTACCGAAATTGATGGAAATACCGACTCTTCGGACAGTACTACTCAAATTTCAGGTGGCACAGATAGTTCTATTAGTACAGAAATTCCAGAAAATACAGAAAGTTCTGATAGTACTGACATTTCTGGCACCACAGAAGAAGCATTGTCCACCGATAGTAGTGTTAGTGGATCAACAACAGAATCTAGCTCATCAACAAGTGTTTCTGAATTTAGTAGTGATATCACATCAACAGTGGAAACTTCTTCTGAAAGCAGTACTGACACTAGTGAAACTCCAATAACTGAAACAACAATTTCATCTTCAAGTGAATCAACGGAGCCAACAATATCAACAGAAACAACAGAAATTTCGTCTGCTTCCGAATCTACTGAAATTGCTGCAAGTACCACAAGTGATAGTACTGACAATTTCAAAGAACCTCAAATAGTCGAATCTGATTTAGGTTCATACAGAACTACACAAAAATCAACAGACCTCACTGACAGTAGTATATCATCTGAAACAACAGAATTTACTACAGGTTTTAGTGTCAGTACTGAATTTACTACGACTGAGAGTTCCATGTCAACAGAGAGTACAGAAATTTCCATGTCACCTGAATCTACATTATCTACGGAATCTTCATTATCTACAGAATCTTCATTATCTACAGAATCTTCATTGTTTACGGAATCATCATTATCTACGGATTCCTCAACCGCTTCAATCCTTGCTGAGTCTACAACTTCAGAATCAACTGAACTAACTACAGAATCTGAGTCTAGTGTTAGTCCTGAATCTACTATGTCAACGGAAACCACAGAATCTTCAATATCCACTGAAGAGTTTTCATCAATTTCCCCAGAAACTACAACAGGAGGCACAGAAACAACGGAAAGCGATATTTGGTCATCAACACAAGAAACTACTTGTAAGTATATATTGTATACAAAAGTGTAAATATTCGATTAATTTTCTAATAGCTTCTGAGACATGGCCGACGACACCTTTTACCGATATATTTGTACAGAAGAAACCAAGAATGTGTAAACGACGAAAGATGAAAGACTGTAAGACAACAAAATATGGTTGTTGCTGGGATAACATTACCCCAGCAGAAGGTCCTTTCGATAAAGGTTGTCCAAATCCTAAAACTTGTAACGAATCAAAATATGGCTGTTGCGAAGACGGTGTCTCACCAGCACTTGGTGCAAATTTCAAAGGTTGCCCACCAACATACTGTAATGAAACACTATTTGGTTGTTGTCCTGATAACAAGACATCAGCTCAAGGAAGCAATAATGAGGGTTGTCCACCACCACCACCCGCTTGTCTTAAATCGAAATACGGATGCTGTAAAGATAACACTACAGAGGCCAAAGGTCCCAAACAGAAAGGTTGTGAAGAAGAGGAAGAAAAATCAACAGAGCAACCGCCAATTTCAGACTGTACTAATTCAACATACCGCTGTTGTCCTGATCAGAAAACTCCAGCTGAAGGTCCAAACTACAGAGGATGTGACTTACCATGTTCTGATAGTGCTTATGGATGTTGTCCTGATGGTGTTACACCAGCTCATGGCTATACTGGTGAAGGTTGTTGTTTGGTTACAACATTTGGTTGTTGTCCTGATAATATACTGGCAGCACGTGGACCGAATTTGGAAGGATGCGGTTGTCAATATTCTCCTTATGGCTGTTGTCCTGATAACCAAACAGCTGCTAGAGGCTATAATAATGAAGGTTGTGGTTGTCAACACACAGAACATGGCTGTTGTCCTGACAATTATACTCCAGCTGCTGGACCAGAATATCAAGGATGTCTTTGCCACACGTTCCAATTTGGATGTTGTCCTGATGGTGTGACAGTAGCTAAAGGGCCGCATCAACTAGGTTGTGGTTGTAGAAATACAGAATTTGGTTGTTGTTCTGATGAGAAAACACCAGCTAAAGGTCCAAACTTTGAAGGGTGCGATTGTAGCTTTAGTAAATACGGTTGTTGTCCGGATGGTGCTACAGAAGCTACAGGTGATAACTTTGAAGGATGTACTGATATACCTCCTAACTTGCAAGGTAATATTTTGCAACCCTTTTAGACGCTGTTAGCATGAATTTGATACATTTTCAGATAGTTGCGCATTAACGAAAGAACGAGGCTCCTGTCGCAATTATACCGTTAAATGGTTCTTTGATATGGATTATGGTGGTTGTTCTCGATTCTGGTATGGTGGATGTGATGGTAATGATAATCGATTCCGATCGAAAGAAGAATGTGAAGGTGTCTGTGTTAAACCTGATGGAACTGGTATTAACCAATAAGATTACTTTGAGATTATTTGATTTTTTCTAACGGAAACTACAAAATTTTTTAGATAGGTGCAGTTTACCAAAAGTCGCTGGACCTTGTGAGGGATACTACCCGCAATGGTATTACGACAAAGAAAGGAAACATTGTGCCCAATTCGTATATGGTGGTTGTCTTGGTAATAACAATCGATTCGAAACGAGAGAAGAATGTATGTCTTTGTGTGTCAGAGATGATTCAGTTGGTAAGTAAAACCGGGAAAATTTGATTATTCTGTTAAACATACAGAAATCCTAGATGGATGCGAACAGAAGAAAGAAGAAGGATCGTGTCGTGGTAATTATCCTCGATGGTATTTCGATCAAGACACACAAATATGTCAACAATTCATTTATGGTGGATGTAAAGGCAACAATAATAATTTCGCCACTGAAGAAGC
The DNA here is from genome assembly GCA_037414755.1 of Lydus trimaculatus. Classification (NCBI taxonomy): domain Eukaryota; kingdom Metazoa; phylum Arthropoda; class Insecta; order Coleoptera; family Meloidae; genus Lydus; species Lydus trimaculatus. The sequence goes on along the minus strand of JAZBGY010000312.1, from coordinate 53,676 downwards.
ATGCAAACAACAATGTGCCAAACCGGGCCGTAAAAAGGGTAAAATTTTCTCATTTATTTTGCTTGCTTCTTTCAAACTATAATTAGATAATAGCATGCGGAAAAAAGCTTAATATCTTTACAAATTAATTAAAAGTAGTAACTAACTGCTTGCACTAGATCATTGTTCTTTACCAAGAGCACAAGGGAATTGCACGGAAAAACTACCAAGATGGTATTATGATATGCCTGAGAAACGTTGCTTGCCATTCTATTATTCGGGTTGTAATGGTAACAGTAATAATTTCAATAGTAGAGAAGCATGTGAAACCGATTGTCCTCCTGAAATCGGTGAGTTAACATAACGATCCCCCTCATTAATTTCCCTTTTAATTCGATTTTTCTAATGAATATTGATGGAAATTTTATGTGAATGTTTAGAGAAAGATATATGCCAATTGCCAGCCGAAACCGGAACTTGTGGTAATTACACTGAACATTGGTATTATGATACAAGAGAAAAACTCTGCCGACAATTCTATTTTGGTGGTTGTGGTGGTAATGAAAACAATTTCAAAACATCTCAAGAATGCGAATCTAGATGTATTCGAAAGCTTGAACCGTTAACAACTCAGCCACCACCTGATGATAAACGAGAACCATTCAGTATTGGTAAAAATGTTAAAAATAAATTAACAACAAAATTAAAATTAGAAAAAATTCTAGATCAATGTTTCTTGCCAAGTGAACCAGGACCATGTCGTGCCCTCCACGTCCGCTTCTTTTACGATCGAGTTGATGGTGTTTGTAAGAGTTTCTCATACGGTGGTTGTGATGGTAATCGTAACAATTTCGCTACAAAAGAGGAATGTTTACAATATTGTGGAACTGCACAAGATCCATGCAATTTACCACCAGTTGTTGGACCATGCGATAGTGAATACATTCAATATTATTACGATCCGAAAACAGATACTTGTCAAACATTCAATTATGGTGGTTGTGAGGGTAATTATAATCGTTTCCCTGATCAATCCAGTTGTGAACAGAGATGTAGACGGAAACCACCAGTAACGGAAGTACAAATTACAACATCACCAGCACCGGTACAACCACAACCTAGTGAATATGCAATGTGTTACGAACCAGCCGATCCTGGTAATTGTACTGAAAATTATTCAGTTTTCTTCTATGATATTTCACGACGTGCATGTACACCATTCACTTATACTGGTTGTGGTGGTAATGCAAATCGTTATAATAGTGAAGAACAATGTGAACGACAATGCGGACAATTTAGAGGACAGGATGTTTGTAATATGCCACAAGAGACTGGACAATGCCAAAGTTACGTTATCAAATATTATTATGATAAGAATTTGGGTCGTTGTGAACGGTTTTATTTCGGTGGTTGTGGTGGTAATGGAAATCGTTTCAGTTCAAATGAGGAATGTGAATCGATTTGTGTTACACATCAAGAGACACGACCAAATGATACTAGTGCTGGTAAGATATTTGTCTTGCTTTATTATTGTTTTTTGCTTTACGTCTACTTGATTTTTCTATTAAATTTCCTTGTTATTAAATAACATTTTTGACTCTAGTCACTTGTCGATTACCGGCCGATAAAGGCACCTGTGACGGTGGTTATCATAAACGATGGTATTTCGATAATGAACGTGGTGAATGTATTGCTTTTATCTATACTGGTTGTGGTGGCAATTTCAATAATTTCAATAGTTTCCAATCTTGTATTGATTATTGTAAAGATTATCTAACTGTAACACAACCTCGTAAGTCTTATAGGAAACAATTATGTCATAATTTCACATTTATTCAATCATCATTACCATATTGTCATCATAATTAATTTAATGATTTCTTAATTTTGAGACGACTGTGAATTTCTAGCTCCAGTTGTCGTCGGTGAAGAAGATGAACGCTGTCAGAGTCATTTTGATGAATGTGCCACTTTACGTTGCCCGTACGGTATTGAAGCTTATATCGATAGTGATGGTTGTAATCGGTGCCAATGCCATAATCCATGTGCCGGTTTTGATTGTCCAAATGGAACACAATGTGCTATTGATTTGAATCTTAACAGAACATCACCAGAAGATCCAAACTTTATTGCTGTTTGTAGAGAAAGTAATTTGTTTATTTTATAATAATCGTGGCAAAACTACTAAAATAACTTTTTTCTGAAAATAGTTAACAAAGAAGGTGAATGTCCGATATTAGAACCATTCGATAGTAATTGCGATCCGGAATGTAGAAACGATGCAGATTGTCCAGTAACTTTGAAATGTTGTGTAGCTGGATGTCGTCATGTTTGCGTTGAAGCAATTCGCGAACCAGCTGAAGTTCCTGCTGAATTAGTTACACAAGGACTACCTGCTTACACTGAATCACCATGTAAGGATTTTAAATCAAACTAAATGAACAAATTTTGTAATTTTGTAATTTTAGATTATCCACCAAAAGTTGATGTGGAAACTTTTGAACCAGAAGTGAAAGCTTTGATTGGTGATCAAGCTACTTTACGTTGTGCTGTAACCGGTAATCCATCACCGAAAGTTACTTGGAAGAAAGGCGATTTAATTGTAAATTTTCTTAATTATTTAATTGAATCATTTAAAACAATTGATTTTAATTTAATATTAGATTGATGGTACTCAAGCTAAATACAGGATTAAATTGGATCAATCACTTCAAATTATCACACTTCATAAGACCGATGCTGGTATTTATTTGTGTACAGCTGATAACAGTATCGGTGATCCAATTACCAATCAAATTAAATTAGAAGTTTTGGGTAAGATGTCTTGAATTTCTAACAAAAATAACTGATCCAATAGTAGGATTAACATATTGTTTGTTGAATGTGGTAGTGTTTTTCTTCTGTAATTTACTAATTTTAATTTTCCAATTAACTTAAAACAGATTCTGATCCACGTCCTGCTAGTGTACTACAACCAGATGAGGAACCTAATGTTTTAGTATCATTAAATGCACCAGCAGAATTAAATTGTTTAGCTTTGGGTTATCCATTCCCTGCTGTAACATGGTGGAAAGATGATAGTTTAATACCATTAAAAACCAGTCAATTTGAAGTCCGTAAAGATTACTCATTACTAATACATTCTGTAAAATTATCAACTTTGGGCATATATACATGTCAAGCTTATAACGGTGTTGGTAAAGCTGCCAGTTGGTCAGTTGTTGTAAAAGCTAAAGGTCCCTATTACAGTACTAATCCTAATGATCAGCAATATATGAAATATATTGTAAATCCACCGGATTATCCTTATATTGAATCACCACCAATAGCACCACCGGCACCACCTTCACCACCAATTTATCCTAAACCATTACCACCACCAGTGCATGAACCAACAGATAACGAAATTCGACCGGAATTTCCAGCAACTGTACAACCGCCAGTATATGTGGATAGGCCTGGAATTTATCCCGGTAGAGTATTGCATGATTTAACATGATTCTTTTAACAATCACTTTAACACTCGTACAAAAAGTGGATATTCTTTTAAAAATAAAACACTTTTTGCACTTATTATATAAAAATAACAATGATTTAACTGATTTTTTCTGGTATAGTTCCTGTACGTACGAATATAAGTTTGGAGAATCCACGATTCCCGATCGGTGGTGATATTACAATACCATGTCATGTTGATGGTTATCCATTACCACAAGTGCAATGGTATAAAGATGGAGTCCAATTAAATCCAACAAATCGTATCCATATTACTGATTTGTACACGTTAAGAATACAACAAGGCACAAAAGCTGATTCTGGTATTTATCAATGTGAAGCAACAAATTCTTATTCGCAATCTTCTAGTACGATTTCGATTCTTGTTGAAGGTAAATGTGATTTTATTACACAAACCATAATCAAAATTAATTGTTTTATTTGTTTCTATTTCACTATAGGAATGTATATAGATCCGAATTGTAAAGATAATCGTTTCTTTGCAAACTGTGATTTAATAGTGAAAGGCAGATATTGTACGCATACATATTATGCGAAATTCTGTTGTCGATCTTGTACAGAAGCCGGATTATTGCCAGTCGATACGAAATATTCACAAAATTACGATAAACAATCAGCACTCATTAACAATTTAGTTTAAAACAATCTATTTACTATTAATTACTAGTCTTTTGTTTGTTTGTTTTTTTTTAAAAGTGAATCGTTACTTAACAAATCAAAATGCATGCTTTTATCTCAAAAATCTCCTCACCCTATCCTATCATTCGTTATAATAATAATAATTATTATTAATATTCCTTTAGTCTAATTGTAAACAATTGTAGATATCGAGTGCAATTCATGTAATTCTTTTAAAATGTACATAAATTCAATTTTTTTCCAAAAAAAATAAATAATGTAAAGATGATGATGTGTTCATTAAATTGTAAAATTTTTCTTCTTGAAGGAATTAAAGAGAAACCATTTTTGTAATACTATCATCCATTTTATTAAAACCCAAAAAATTTTTACAGCTTGTTGTTTACGTACTAAAACATGAATGTGAAACGAATACAAGCAAACGAAAAATATGACAGAAAGAACAAAAATACAGAACGAAAAAAAAAACAATAATTAAGTGATGAATTTAAAATATTTACAATAAGATAACAATACCATGGTCAGCTGGTCTCGGACCAACGCAGAGCGCGCATCAGATTTTTAATATATAATAATATAACTTTATTTATTTATTCATACTTATTTAATTAATTAATTAATTATTATCGTAATGTTATAAGAAAATAGGGCTCTACAAAAGCATTTTATCTCCAGAAAATTATGTGTGGCTCCAACAATAACCGCACGCAATATAACAAAAGAATCGAACAAAATATGGTTTTTTTAAAAATTTGTTATTAAAAAAATGGCTCGTGCTGCCTACACAGTGAAACTGCTACCCGCCCAATTATTATAATTACTTTATCAATATTAGGTTTAAACTATATGTACAACAAAACTAAAAAAAAAATGAATATGGTTCAAAAACGTTTACAATTCGTGATAATCATAGTAGTAGTAGTAGTAGTAGAAGTATTATTATTTTTTAGTATTTTAGTCATGTGTATTGAGCACGACTGGTATTTTTTTTTTCTTGTATGACACATAACACGATATAACAACACAGTTACAATCTAGCTAAACCTAAGTGTTTTTTAAAAGCCTAAATAATACTACACAACTGTCATCATGCCATCGGCCAAAATAGAAATTCCGAAAAATCTATGTATAACAGAATCACAAATCAAAGTACAATCAAGCAACAACTAACAGGCTCCAATTTGTACATAAATGATTCTGTTAAACAATACAATTTCAAAATTTATCAATCACCAGCCCTAATTAAATAACCATTCATTTCTTCTTTTTTTTGTCATCTTATCATTATAATTATAATTATTATTATCATCATCAATCATCATCATCACAAGAAAGAAAAATATAGAAAATAAAACAGTCCATCATACACTAAGGCAACTGTTTTCAACTTGGAATGTATGAAAACACTAGCGTCTCTATATTTTATGTATAATATTATTACCGCTGCTGATCAATTTGAAGACAGAAAACATTATTATAGCAATTTAGCAAATTTTCCTTTATTGTTTATCTTCTAGAGACCGTGGCTGACCCATTCTTGCTTCTCACACAATAAATCCAATTGTAACGCATGAAATTTTTAAGTATTTATTATTTCTACGATATGCGAGGATTGTTACACTACTTTCAATTAATTTTCTTTTTTTTTTTTTTGAAATTTCAAGTTGTGCAACTATCCTCGCCGAGTCCTCAAACTGATTAACACTGCATAAGCATGCAGCATTTATTTATTATTATTTTTTTTAATTTTTTTTTACTTAACTTTTTATTTTACTAGAAATAGCAACAGGATTTTTTTTAAACTCATTTTGCTGTTGTTTTGTACAAACATAATCGATGGGGAATGACGTCGTTTCATTGATTTATTCTTATTATTATTCTTAACTATTATTATTATTCTTATTATTATTATTAATTTTAAATGATGAAAGACGAAGTCGTTCCTATCGACGACAGATAAATGAATGGATGTGTTTTATATTGGAAAATATGTGACCTGCGGCAATAGCAGACGCAGTGCCACTGGGTGGCAGTACATAGATTTATGCATTTAATAATATGTTTCTTGTTCGAGCCAACCACCTGGATTACGACGCAAATAGAATCTTCTAGTTTCATCATAAATAAAGATTGCAAGTGAGAATGGAACAGCTGGCAACCACCAAACGAATCTAAACACAATAATGTTTGTTTTTATACAAATTAATAAACAAAAACAAAAAAAAAAAGAAAACTTACTTAAGTGGGAACATTCGTAATCCTTTATCCATACCAGGTGTATAGGATAGGAAGGCAGCCAATGCAGTTTCGAATATTAAACCGAAATTAAGTGCCCAATTACGCATACCTTGATGGACAATTGAATTACGTCTTGTTTTACAAATTATCAAATCAGCCCATTGTACAACGACAATTGATACGAAGAAAGCAGTATGGCATGTATATTCTAATGTTTTTCTATCACGATACGTCTAATAAACAACAAATTTTAATAATAATAATAATAATAACAACAACAAAAATTCGTATCAAATTACCCATTCTTGTCCATATGAATCAGGTAAATCATTAACAGCTTTTGAATCCCATTGTTTTCTTATACCAAATAAATCGGTTGGACGAAAACCATTTTCAGCCATTATAACGAAATAGACAAAGAAACCAGCAGCTGCTTGTATCATACCGATTTGACCATAAGCCATTGAAATCAATCTAAATATTTACATAAAAACAAAATAATAAATTAATAATTTTGTTCAATTGTAAAATATGAATGCAATAATCTTGAAATAACTCGATTTTAATAAAAACTAATAATAATGTTAGTGTTATTTCAAAATAATCACATAACAAATAACCAACACCACATAAAAATACTTACGAGAAGCACATAAATCCACGTATACATGCGGTTACATTGATTGCAATACAGTTAGTTTGTGCATGCCGTATTTACATTGTTTTTTGTTTTTTTTTTTTTCAACCAGTGTGTACTCTTGTTGTGTGTGTTACACCGCTTTTATTGTTATTCTTATAAAATTCTTTTTAATTGTTTAAATAATTATAGTGGGGCAAAAAAGCGATGCACCACCATACTATAAGCGTTACTTCTGCTTAATAACAAAGGAGATATAAATAGGACTGGTGTAAGGGATTAGTATATATACTTATCGGTATTATTATCGTATGATTCTTTGAATTCAGTTGAATTACTTACTTGACTTGTACTACAGCTTTAGTGAACGTATTTTATCATTTAAATAAATCAAGAATAAAGAGTTACATTATGCAATATATTATTATTTATTTATATATTTTTTTTTAAATAAAATATTTGGCTATTAACAAGATAAATGAAAGCTGCTGGAAATATTCGAAAATTGTGAACAAGTAAAGAAAAAATAGAAAGCTCCAGAGCTATTTATCAAAAAAACTTCTATTATTATCAATAACTGTCAATTGTTTTTGTTTTTACAAAATAACTACAAAAAATTAACTCTCCAAAGAAGCATACCAAAAAACAGGAAATTCAAGTAATATCAATTAATGAAATAATTAATTCAAAAAACAATACTACATGCAATTAATAGTTTAAAATTCTAATTAAAACGAAAAGTGTAATAACTAGGTTGAAATATAATCTGTGTGTAAGACACAGTCAAAAATTATTTAACAAAAAAAAATAAAAGAAAAATAAACTAATTTTGTGCTTTCTCTACAATAATCTACGCACACATCACAAACTATACCTCGGCTAAAATTACTGATTATCCAAAAATTGGTATATTCAAAATTGTAATTTAAGTAAAAAAGACTAACGGTAGAATTAAATAAAAAGCAAAACTAGTGTACAACTACATTTCTAAAAACAAAAAATAAAGGTAAAATCAATATAACTGCAATATTTTTTTTATGAATGAGTCTGCCTGCAACTCTAATAATCAAACAATTTAATAGACGCAAACCACATGAATACGAAAAAACAAAACAAAAATAATTTATAATTAAAAATGTAGGTGATAATCGGTGCTTTATAAAAAAAAAAATTAAAGGTAAGAATACAGGCAGAAAAATTGATTTGATGCCAAACAAAATTAATAAGAGAATAATGTTGTTGTTGTTGTAATTGGTGTTATTATAACAAATGCCGAGGTTGTAGTTGTGGAGTGCTAATACCCGCAAATTGATGGAGACACGACAGCACTCAGCGACCCACCTGCGATTAACCAGATTGTCCGTATAGGGGTCGCGTGGCTGACGTTTCATAATGTCGGACTCCGGGGCCTCATAAGCCAGAGAAATAGCAGGCACCTATATAGTGGCCGGCGCAACATACCATCGTTAGTAAGTGAGAAATTTTACATGCAGAAATTCTTTTTTTTTTAAAAAAAAAAACAAGTAGACCTGTCTCGATATAGTGTGTAGGTATAGAGAAAAATTAGGAATTTTTTGAAATAGCAAAAATTCTTGATAAAGGTAAGGATTGCAGCTGAAAAGCATGAGTGCCATTATGTATGATAGTGCAAACTTACCTCCTCTCAACTACCAACACATAAGCAAAATATTTGGCCCTTTTTGCATAAACAAAAGCTAATTTTGTTAATGAATTAACTTTTGATTATGTTGATTGTTTATATATTTTTTTTTGAATGAAAAAGCGACAAAGCAAACTAAACAAAATGATTGTTTACGATTCAATTTGAATAGGATTTTGGGGGAAAATTTCAGGTTTTTGGTGGCTAAGCAGAAGTTCGCATACGTATGGCATACGATTTACAAATTCGGATACACCAAAATATCCGGTTTTATATTTAAGAAAAAAAAAACAAACAAACAATACGGTCCTTATATACAACAATCTTTCAATAAATAATACAAAAATATTTGTAGAAGAGGACAAATAGAGAGTAAGATATATATATAGAGAGAGAGATAGAACACGGGACACATTCCTATTACCTTTCGTTGACGAGTTTATCACTGAAAGGATTTCTAGGACGACGCTTCATTATATCAGATTCTGCCTCTTCGTATGCCAAGGATATGGCGGGGACCTGAGCTCGGCCAAACAAAGACACGTCAAAACAAAACAAAAATAAAAACAAAACAAAATGAAAAAAACATATATAGGGAACGATTTACAGGACTAAAGGGTTGTTTTTTTTTTTTTTAAATGAGACTAATTTCAAACATAAATGAAAAACAAAAAATAATGATGATAAATGATGATTTTTAAGGACAGACATACACTTATACATGCCAGCACTGCTACTTGACTTGCCTAAGTCTCTTACGAAAAAGAAAATAGGCAGATGTGTTGGAAAATATTTAAATAATTTTGATAGATCGCCATTCCTATTTGAATTAATTCAAATAGAATCACATCAATTTGCACACATCTGCTTTTTTATTTATAACAAAAAAAAAACAATAATGAAAATAATAATCTAAAAGACTAAGGGGTCGAGTCAGCTGTGCCAAGCAAGGCAACAACGCGATTTGCGTGAAATTAATGGAAAAGGGAACTGTGTATATTTGTGTTATTTTGTTCCTTAAATAACAATTAATGAAAAAGATTCAAAGTATCATAAAAATTAAACAAGATTTTTATGATACCTTGTTTCGTTTTTAAATTATTATTATATAACGTCGTTTCACCACTAATAGAGTTAGTAAAAACAAACCAATATTTGTTAGATAATTTCATTATAAATTCATTACAATTATTTATTAAATAATTAATGAGATAAACCCATGCTGTTATTTTATCAATAAAATTCCTATATACACCACGACCAGGCATCAGTATTAATAATTATCATTTCAATTAATATAAAACCCAAATGTTAGCTATAAAATCCCAACCGGATAAACAATAAAACAAACCAAAAAATAAAAACGATCACACTGTTAATTAAAATAATAAAAACAAAACTAAAACAAAATGAAATAAAAACTGCACCTATCATTGACTAATTTATCAGTTTTGGGATTCCGAGGTGGTCTCTTCATAATATCAGATTCAGCTTCCTCATATGCCAAAGATATAGCCGGTACCTAAAGGTTTTAATCAATAAAATAATAAAAAATATAAATAAATAAAAAAAATCCCTATTTTTAATGGATTATTGTTTCTAGCAAATACGAATTGAATAATTATTGGTAGATAATATAAGATGAAAAGAGATTGATTGATCTGGTATTGTTGAAGCTTAAATGTAGTAAAAAATAAAACAAAAAATATAAGCCTACAAAGGAGCTAAAGTAAAAAACAAGAGAAATGTCGAAATTTTAGCTGAAAAATTTTAACACGTACCTTGTTTATAATTTAATGATTTCTTCATTATTAATTATCAAAAATTAACTACTATTAGAATAAAAAATAATTGTCAATTCTATCTACTTTGATATAATCGTAAAATTATAAAATAATTAAGTGTCTTTAAAGAAAAAACTTATTCGAATCTAATTAGTGCAAGTTTCAATACTTTTTCTTTTAAATAAATAAATAAATAGTAAAACTTTAGCATGCTATAATAATAATAATAATATTTTGCACCGCTTTATAAATAAATCGTTTATTTTGCTGTTTAAATGTGTACCTTTCATTAACTAATTTATCAGAATATGGGTCACGTGGTCGCCGTTTCATAATGTCGGATTCTGCTTTTTCATATGCCAGTGATATAGCCGGCACCTTTTGCATTCACAAAACAAAATCAAACAATTAACTCTATACTAACTGATGCCTTAAATAACATTTTCCAACTTGTTTTTTTTTTGAATCATTTTAAAAGTAAATAGGTAATATTTTCATCTATTATTGATTATTATATATTTTTTTTAAATTGGTTTTCTTTTTTAATTAAAATTTAACAACAATTTAATTAACTTACCATATCAGTTCCAAGATCGATGCATAAAATTGTAACAGTACCAAGTGGTAATGGGACATCGCATAAAATGAATGCTAAGAAAGGAGAAATTTCTGGAATATTGGAAGTTAGGGTATATGCAATAGATTTCTTTAAATTATCGAAAATCAAACGTCCCTCTTCAACACCAGTAACAATTGATGCAAAATTATCATCTAATAGGATCATATCAGCAGCTTGTTTTGATACATCAGATCCAGCAATACCCATAGCAACACCAATATCGGCCTTTTTCAATGCTGGTGAATCATTTACACCATCACCTAATATTTTTTCAATTATTATTATTATTATTATTTTAGATAATTATAAATATTACCAGTTACAGCAACAATAGCTCCCATCCGTTGACAACCTTCTACAATAATTAATTTTTGTTGTGGTGAAGTTCTAGCAAATACAATTTCAGTATGATATCGTAAAATCTCATCTAATTGATCTGATGCTAAATCACGTAGATCTGAACCATGTACAACAGCTGCTTTAGCTTCTCTTGGATTAACTTCTGATACAGGTATATTAAGACGTTGTGCAATATCTTCAACAGTTTCATTGCCTTCTGATATAATACCAACAGATTTTGCAATAGCTTTAGCTGTAATTGGATGATCACCAGTTACCATAATTACTTTAATACCAGCACTACGACATTTTGCAACAGCATCTGGTACAGCAGCACGTGGTGGATCAATCATTGACATTAAACCAACAAATCGTAAACCATCCAATGGGAAATTTGGATCATCACAATTGAATTTATAGCCTTAGAAAAAGAGAATAAAATAGATTATTGTTTAAACATGATTCGGAGAGAATTTTAGTACCGATTGGATATTTATCAGTTGGTAACATGAAATCACAAAATCCTAAAACACGTTCACCTAATCCACCCAATTCTAAATAAGCATTATTGAATGCTTCCTTCATTTCTTCATCCAAAACTTTCTCTTTACCACAAATAAATATTGTATTACAACGTTCTAATATACGTTCTGGTGCACCTTTCATTACTAAAATATGTCGTGGATCATTTGGATCTTCATTCTCATGTATAGAAACTTGATATTTATTTGTTGAATTAAATGGTATTTCACAGACTTTCTTATTTTTACGTCTAATTGTCATAACATCACCTAATGCTAATTCCATACATTTTAATAATGCCGCTTCAGATGCATCACCATTAACTTCACGTTTCAATATTGGTACATTATCTTGACCACCTTTGAATTCAGCACGATTACATAATGTAGCAATACGTGATAATGCTTTAAAACCAGGACTTGTACGATCATATTGTACACCAGATTGATCTTCAGTTGTATCAGCTTCAATAATTTGATTATCAAACCACATATGTGCAACAGTCATACGATTTTGTGTTAATGTACCAGTTTTATCTGAGCAAATTGTACTTGTTGATCCTAATGTTTCAACAGCTTCCAAATTTTTAACTAAACAATTTTTCGATGCCATACGTTTAGCTGTTAATGTTAAACATACAGTTACTGTAGCAAGTAAACCTTCTGGTACATTAGCAACAATAATTCCAATTAAAAAGATAACAGCATCTAACCAATGATAACCCAAAATGAATGCAATAATAAAGAATGTAACACCTAAGAAGACGGCAACACCAGTAATCAAATGAATGAAATGATGGATTTCTTTTGCAATAGGCGTTTCACCAGTATCTAAACCAGATGCTAGACCGGCTATACGACCCATTACAGTATTGTCACCACAACTAATCACAACACCTTTGGCAGTGCCTTCTACAGCATTGGTTGAGAAAAATGCTAAATTTTTCGTTTCTAATGGATTCTCATGTGTAAATTCTGGACTACGGCTTTGTGGTTCTGATTCACCAGTTAATGATGAATTATCAACTTTAAAACCACGTGATTCAATAATACGTATATCAGCTGGTATACGATCACCAAATTTCACTTCAACAACATCACCTAATACCAAATCTTCAGCACGTAATGTTAATTTTTCACCTTCCCTAAGTACTGTAGCAAATTGTGGTACCATATTCTTGAATGATTCCATAATCTTCGAACTTTTACTTTCTTGATAATATGAAAATATACCTAAAGAAACCCAAATGTATGTAAGAATACAAATTTATTTAAAAAAAAAAAAGAAGATTTAATTATCAACCTGTAACGATAACAACGGCAGCTAAGACGATGCCAAGATAAAGATTATCATCGGCGGGCTCCTCAACAGTACTAGCCTGAATTGAATAGGCAATAAAACAGAGGATAGCACCGATCCATAATAAGAGAGCAAAACCACCAAATAGATTTTTGCAAAACTTCACCCATTCGGGTGTTGTTTTAGGTGGTGTAAGTGCATTGGGTCCGTCCCGTTCCAAATTCTCTTTTGCTTTCGCATGACTGAGGCCCTAAAGATTTCGATAATAATAATTTTTTAATTATTCCATCAATAAAAACAGTATTTTATACATACATTTTCTGGATGTGTTTGGAATCTTTGATATAATTCTTCTGGTGAAATCTTATGATAATCGATATCTAATTCTTGTTTTAAATCATCCAAATCCTCAGCTTTCCTTGCTTTGCTTTTCACATTTTTCCTTCGTGACTAAACAGAAATTAAAGAAACAAATAAACGTTAAGCAATTGAATTCATTTAAACAAATATCTACACTTTACAGTAGTATATACAATACGATGATATTAGTAGAAAATATTTGTAAAATTATTCACATAGACCTATCTCTCCCTGTCCATAAACATGCATTTTAAATATGAGTGGAATAGAAATTTCTGGATTTTTCTAGACTTACAATTCGTCAATTTCAATTTGAAACCAAGAAGCAAATTAAATTATACACCGATTAGTTATGTATGTTTAAATAATTATGATAAAATTGAGAGATATGACGTCAAAGGAAACAGTTTTATTATCGTGAAAGAGATTAATTTCTTCCCTTTCAACTTTTAATTATAATAAATTAAATAGAAAAAACAACAATATTTCTAATATTTACAGAAGATTATATAAACAAAAAGATGTAGATATACGGAGTGTCTCATGTGTACTAACTCATAAATCACATTTATGCGTTGAACTAGAATTTTGATAATTTAAACGAGAAAATCTAGGACAAACTGCTTCAATGAAAGAACCGCTGTAGCTTCTTCACAATATGAAAAATCTGAAATATCCATAGACGTCTCTAACACAACAGAATTGTATTTAATAGAGAACAATCGGCATTGAAAGTGTATGATGCTGACTTTGTGGATGGATATATTCGATTTTTGGATAGAGTGTGGTACTCTTGTTTTTAGTAGAATAAGAATTGATGCTGCTCTATGCAGAATCTGATTAACGTAAACCACTAAACTCTACTTATTACGACAATTTTTCAATTTTGTTAGACAATTTTAGCAATTTGGAAAGTCGCTACAGGAGCCCTTTTACAGCCACAGATTGAAACAATTCATCTAGGAACATAGAAGAAACTACAAGAACCAAGAGTCTTATGGCCTTCATCCGGTTTGATAAGAGATGGCTGGTTAGAATTATGTACAATTACCCACTCTCAACACTGTCCTATGTTCCTAGATGAAATGCTCAACCTGTATACTTTGCCCTCTATATTCTTAATATTGTTTTTTAGTATAAATAAGAGTTTGACGGGGACATACACATTTATGTGAGACACACTGTATAGATATCGAAAAAAATTTATTGCACTGGAAATTTTTATGAATAACATTGCTAATAAAATAATAAAGCAACAATTATCTTAATAATATTTAAAATTATAAAAGATAATCAAAAAAAAAAAAAGAAAACAATGCATATGTAAGTACAAGTAATTTACTATTATTATACAACTTTTTTTGTTTTGCTAAAAGAGCTAAGATTTTCGTGTGTTAGCATTAGAGTTTGAAAAGAAAATAGTGCTGTGTGTGTGTGTGATAAACAGATGTATAGAAACAGAGAAGAGGAAAACCTTCACCCAATTTTCCAAATGTTGAAGAAAATACTGCAAAACAAAAAAAAAATACCTTTGCTCTACCATCTGCTGTTTTGTTGTCATCATAACTGGACGGAATTGTTGCCACACGATACGAATCAGAACGACCGTGCTGTAAAACAATAACTAAACTAAAAATATTCTAGGGGAAAAACTTACCATTATCACCACCACCACCGCACCCCCTCTATACATATAAAGACATATTTGTGGAAAAATAAAATTGAACAATGACAAATTATTGATAGAAATCCACAAATATGTCCCAAATTTAATCGAATATTTTATGAATAAACAAAACAAACAAATATGTAATTCATCTTAATTGATGTTTAAATAATTACAAGAACTGATTACATTATCTGTTTGTCATGTTTTTCCAAAATAAAATAAGATCAAAGCATGCGGTTGTATTTAAATTCTTTGTAATTTGTAGCCAAAATTATAAATAAATTGTTTCACGATATGGGGACCGCCTTACCTTATTTCCATTTTTTTGTTGGGGGGTTTCTTTTAATTATTGTTAAATATTGTAAAAGAGTTTTATTTATTTATTGTTTGTGTTTCTACACAAGTTGCGCAATTTCAAATAGTTTTCTCAAATAAATCAACTTAAATTATGATTTAATAAAAATTATTAAAAGGACATTTTACAAGGCCATCTATCAAATAGAGAACTTTATGAACGAAATTGATACTATTGCCTTTTATAATAACTGATTGAATAAATACTTCCTACTGGATTAAAAGGAAGTAAATCTATCACATAATGGTAATAATGATGATCATCAAGATGATGATGATAAACATAATAATCAACCAAAAAAAAAAAAAAAATTAAACAGCACATAAAACTATTCCATTGTTTCAAAATAAATAAATAATAACAAATTACTGGATTTTATGAAATATAGATTAGGATTGTTATTAAAATTTCAAAGACTCAGATCAAAATCAAGTTTCTAAATTGTTGAACAATTTTTTTGTAATTCCAAATTAATTTCCACAATATTTGCAACAAATATAGACCAATAATCAATAAAATAAGTACAAACAATTATTGATAAAATCTAATGTAAATGTTGGGGATTATTTTTACAAAATCAATAATAGTGGGCGTTATCTTTATTGCCAATTAATTAAAAAAAAAAACAAGAAAAATCCAGGTAATATAGTTTAATTAAATTTCAATTAAAATTGTTTTCTAATTAAAAAATTGTCAATATTTCAACGAAATCTTTCGATCATGTCAAAAAGTTTTCACATCAACCTGATTCTGGCCAAATCTATTTTAAAACATGGAGAGTCTGCGCCTTTTTGGATACCCGAAATCCAGAACTATAGAGACGATGGCCGTTATTAATTTTTATTAAATAATTTAATAGTTATGAAATCAACAAATGATGCATTTATTAAACAATTTTAGGAATTTCTTAATAATCGAGTCATATAGAATATCAAAAGGGGATAGTTCTTTTTTTTTTTGGTTCTTGTCTACCAGGAGACATAAGACAAGATCGATAAAATGTATTAATTCCAATAGATACACCCCAAATGTGCTCAGTTGGATATTTTGTATTCGTTTTTTTTTTTTTAATTAATCGATACGATTGAATAATGTTATCAGTGTTTATTATTTATGTCAACTAGAAAAATTGGAATCTAGTTCGATATTGAGAATATTTTTATAAAAAGTAGGTCAATTTTTCGCATAAGATGAATTTTACATCCCAAATAGAAAAAAAAAATTCAGCTTATATTCGATTTAATTTCTTTATAATATTGAGAATTTGTTAATAATTAATTCATACAAATTATAGAAATAACATTTAAATATTTTAATAATTATGTTTGAATTCCACTAGACCGCCACTGATAAAGAAATCGATACATACAATTCACCCCCGGCAAAAGCTCCACAAGACGCTCTCTCTCTCTTTTATTCAAACTATAATATTATAAGAAAAAAATCCACCAAAATTATATTTTAATATTGAAACATACCTCCCCCATGTTGATAAATTTATATTAAAAAAAAGTTCCGGGGAGTAATTGTTGTTTATTAAATAGATAACTTCATGTGATGTGTCTCTCCCCAAAATACACAAAAACCACACTCTAATATAACCGTGTATTGTCGAACTAGATCAACGACGGGCGCGGACCCACTGAGGAAGGATTTTGGTAGATGCTCGTCGTCGCCTGCGCCTGCTATTACACCGCGGCACACACGTTATTGAGCTTTGACGTCATACTGCGGACACGACGCCGAGACGCGCAGCGACGACAACAACGACGACGGCAGTATTTTCGATGATATAGCCAAAAGGGGGAAGAGATGTGAAGGGATGATAATAAAATCGGTATATACCGTCAGCTGAAAACCTGCCCCAAGTTGTGAACTTTTGCTACCGTCATATCATCATCATCATCATCATCATCATTATCATTATATTTCCAATTTTTGCTGTAAGAGGGATGATTTTGTATAATCTTGATCGCTCTAATTTTTCCATTATCAATGCGATAAGGTAGACGAATAACGCGCATTGGTAGGGTGGAATATACAGAGGTCATATAACGTCATAGTTAATGTCGATAACTCTGGTTGTATGGTGGTGATTTTCAACTAAAGAATTGAAGCCGTTACCCCATCGAAACAACCAGTTTAATGAAAAATGATCTAATTAGTCGAAAGTTCTCGTACTCAATCAATAATTAGTGAGTTATTAATCAGGAAATATTAATTAAGAGCAAAAATTAAAAATATAATACCGACAAGAATCAATAAATCGATTCTTCTATTTTACAACAATTTCACACAATTATTGAAACAACAAAATTTGATTATAACAACATTCAATGGCGAT
Organism: Lydus trimaculatus; assembly: GCA_037414755.1. Taxonomy (NCBI): domain Eukaryota; kingdom Metazoa; phylum Arthropoda; class Insecta; order Coleoptera; family Meloidae; genus Lydus; species Lydus trimaculatus. The sequence continues at coordinate 35,716 of JAZBGY010000312.1, read as the reverse complement.
TTTCAAAATTCTAACCAGGGTCGACTCGTGGGGTGAGACGATCAGACTGTCGCCTAAAGCGGTAAGTTTAGAAGTGCGACATTTTCCCAATAGTTGAAAAATATAATAAATAAACCGGTTAGGTAGACAGAAACTGTCAAAAACATGGCAATACAACAACTCACTTCACGCGAAAATTTCGATCGCACCGGCCATGATTCTAACAAGATTATAACAAGTGTTGTATCAGGCTTCAAGTGATTATTTTTTTTTGTAACAATTTAGGTTCATCATCAATTTTTCTGAAACTCCCTACAATTTTCGTATTTGAGAAGGTGGGGATCTTTTTTGTAATAATAAATCGGTGTATAAGATTAATGGACAAGTTGAAATTTCAACAGTAAAGCAGAGAGAGAGAGAGAGGCGGCATCATACAAGCAATTTTTCATCAATATCGGATTTGTCACAAAATTTATTTTTCATCAACGTAAATTTGATAAGCACTCTTAACGTTATTTTTCAACGCGTCTTCATTTCTATACAAACAACATTTTTTATGTTATTATGTTTGGTGATACTTTTTTTTAACCAAACAAAAAAAATGTTACCCCATTATGTTTTGTTGTTGAAGAATGGAAGTATTGATATTAAAGCAACATTATAAATCTATTATAGGTTTTTACAACGTATGTATATTGTGTGTTCTAGGATAGTCGAGTTGTTGTGGCTAACCATAAGTACCACTACAAAGTATCAATGTTTTTGTACAATCTTCACTATCAATAGCTGATAAATTTGTACTTTACAACAAACTATTTGATACTTTACCCTATCAAGCAAAAATCAATAGTCCTCGAACCGGCGAGAGATCTGTAGTCCGAGGGTTACTTAAAAAAGTGCATTACAATTAGACTCGTAAGAGATCGACGATCGGACCCCTGATAAAAGTCAAATCTCATCTCCTGTCAGTTGCCCGGCCCTGTACTTGAAGATATAATTTGTTAAGATCATATTTTACACTAACAAACAAAAATCAATAATACTCGGGTCGGCAAGATTTTTGAGCCCGTGACAAATCTGTGGTCAGAAGCTCACTTAAAAAAGTGCATCACAATTATGAGACTTGTAAGAGACCGACGGCCGGGTCCCTGATAAAAGTTTAAAATTTCACCCCCTGTACTTGAAGATGTAATCTGTTAAGATCATCAAATTATAATAATCCTGTCTCTTGTTTTCTAATTAAAAGTGAACTTTAATTATAAATAAGTAATTAATTATTTTTAGATTGTTGTTGAGAAACATAAATCTAAAAATATGGCAACATCATCCAAGAATATTAATTAAAAACGAATTTAACACGAGAAGTATATTATTATTAATGTAAAAAAAAATGTAACATTAGAAATAAACTTATTAAAATTTAATTTAAATCAATTTCTGTAATAATTAATGTACCCAGTGCCCCAAATAAAAGCTGTATTGATTTCTATAGGTTCGTTCCAACCCATAAGGCGGATTTATCATGACGTTAACAACGCTACTAAGCTCTATGGGGTCCACATAAGTGCTCGTAAAATATAAAATTTTACAATTCAGATTTTATACAAATGTATTCTTTAGCTTGTACTTGTAGGGTCTTAGTAAGGGTAAAACCGCCACTGCCCACATTTCAAGATTAAACTTTACGCATGTCTATACAGTGATGGTTTTTTAAATGCCAACATTGGAAAAAAAACAATAATGTAAATGTAGTTCGATCTTTGTCTGATAAATTCGCCCACATATGTTCCATGATCATGACAAAAATGGACGAGAGTGAGATGTTTAAAAGAAGCCCTAAAAGTAGGTGGAATTATAGACGACCGACTGTTTATGTTATGTGTATCTTATTCTAACTTATGAGCAACCCCTAACATCCCTTTCACATTAACCAGTTTGGACCGTACGGCAAAATTTCTTTAGTCGACTGAACAACTAAAATACATTTGCCGATTATGACAAAAAGCCGTGTAGCAGCGATCGACGGCTACCGGATAGCAACCGTAAGCTCAGTGACGTACGCAATCAAATGCGCACTTTCACATTATAAGTACGATTTTTATTCGTACGCAAACTGTGTAAAAGCTTACTGTTAGTAAAAGCTGAACTTGAGACAAACTGTCACTGCATAAACCGGATAATGTAAAAGAGGTGTCAATTTGTTGTTTATTCGGATTTTTGCCGTACGATCAAAACCCTACAATGTGAAAAGGGCGTAACTGTGCTGGTATGTTTTCCAATGTTCGCATTTGAAAAACCAACACTGTATAAAATCCAAATCCAAAACCAAATACACAAATTGGAAAAACAAACAACATACAAATGGGGAAATTATTGTTGAAATAATGTCAGAGATTTGTATGAAAAATTTCAAATTTTTCCAACAATTTCCAACTGACAGTACGAACAAACTTTTCATTTATCTTGCTCACAAAAAAAAAATTGTCGACAGACACTACCATTGTTATCAAAAATAACAAAGCTGGATAAACTGAATTATACAGAAAACATAAAATAGTGTGTTTTATTTGCATCTTTTGTTTTTCTATTTTTCCACTAAAATGATGTTGTAATATATTTGAACAAATTTAACAATAAATAATAGAGAGATGCTAAAAGATACCTGTTTAAATCAGTTTATATTTTTTATTTTTGAATTATATTACCTATATTGACAAATCAAATTAACAATGTTTTCTTAATTGAAATTTCAATGAAACATTATTAGTACAACATTCTCAAATATGTGTTTAATTAATGGAAAATTAGTGAAGATAGATTCGAATAGTAATTCAATTAATAATTTATTAAATTACATCTAACTTATTACACATACTAAATGTGATAATCTTATCTATAAATTAAATCTATTATCAATAATAACTGAATTTAATACCTTTAAATAATCGATTATTTAAAAGAGATTTGAAAATTATATGTAAATAACAATATGCGAGAGAGGAAAAAACACAGGCAGAGGATGAGAATCAAGATAGAATTGTGTAATATTATTTTTATATCAACAACAACAAAAAATACAATATATGGACCAATAACCCTATGTTATGTAAAATTTATAAGATCATGACGATCTTGGAAGTTTAACAAAAAAAAAAATGCATAAATAACTATCGTTAGTGTTGCTTAACACTAACTGAGTGTCAGATGATTAGATGTGAAAACGTACCAAACAATGCTATTCCTCTCTAAAATCATTTAAAGACAGAGCCGGATTTAGGGTGTGGCAAGTGACACATTCACATGCGGACGAAAGATACAAGAGAGTGTCAGATTTTGAGAAAAAGTCCTAAAATCAATACTGTTTGATTATATTTCCTGGTTTCAAGTTATGCTTAACGTATAATATTGTTACAAATATTGTCTCAGCTAACAAAATCTCTAGATCCAGTTCTGTTGACAGACCCCTTAACGTGATATTAGACCATCTAGCAGTGGCAGAAATCTATCGATTTCAGTAAGCAGGTACGTAAAGATCAAGCGATTAGATATGTCTAATTACTCAATCAGATAGAGGCGGAAATCTGTAGGAACATATAACTGCCTACTGAAATCGACAGACAGATTTCTACCACTTTGCCAAATCGTGTAATATCACCCTTAAACATCAGTTTTAAAAACGCCTATTGAGTCGATAAACAAAAATTACAATAAAGAAACCTTAGAATCACATAGACAAATGTTAGTCATGTTAAGCTTTTAAGCACAAGTTTTACTGGATTTAGACTTGGTTTATCTTGTCTTTCTTAACATCAATCTTGCCTCACATCACTTGGACATAAGCTTAATTTTAACAAAAAAAAAAAAGCGTGACAACGTAAAATTAATCTTATGTTTAAAGAACATTAAGACTACTTTAAGTTAAGGTTGACCTAAAATCGGGAATAAGGCCCGGTTCAGTTTCTTTTCGATAATCTTGACTTAAGGTTGAATTTGCCGTAAATCAACCTTAACAGTATCTATAATGTGTTTCGATTTTAATATCGTCTGATATGAAGGTTAGCAGAATAAAATATCTGCTTTTTATGTGATCAAATCTAAATATATAAAACTGTATGTCCTGACTGACTGACTGACTCATCATCGCCCAGCCCAAACCCTTGGACCTAGAAACGTGAAATTTGGAGGATACATTACTTTTATGATGTAGGCGCTCACTAAGAAACGATTTTATAGATCCGTATAAATCCGTAAACGAATTTTTGCAGTGCAATGCGACACGAAACGAGACACGGAATTTTTTGAAATGCCATGGATACGGCCGGCTCTAATCTGTACGGGTTTGAAAAGTTTATGTTGACCGGTCATAATGTGCACTAGCCTTAAAGTAGTTCCGTAGCGAAGCAAGGGTAACTTACCTCTAGTATCGAATAATACTGCTTTCTATAAATATAATTATTTATATGTCTACTTGATTATTGTTTGATCAATTTCATAAATCCTGGCGAATTCGACATTATCATGTAATACCAACTTGCTGGTATATCAGAAACGCGTAGAACTTTATCAAGAAATAATTGGAAATCTAATATTTACCGGTTGATATTGATTTCTGTTTTATTATTCATGGTTTCATTATTACAAATTAATATTTATTCAATATAATAACTTTATTTAAAAATACCTGGCAAAATTCAATTTGATTTACAATTTGGTATTTTTCATAAAAACCCACTGAATTTCGTAAACCTATTGTCAAATTGATCAAATCAATACATATTGAGTATACAGACTGTTTCAGCTAACACTGCAATTACGTTCTCTGTAAACGAACAAGCAAATACAGCTGAAAATCTGGAATGAGTAGAATACGATAAGAATTTCAGTGACACCACACGACTGGATTTATAAGAAGATAATCGGCTCTAAGCGTGTGTATGATGCTGACGTTACGGATCTATTCTTTTTTAGATGAAATGTGTGTTACTGTTGTTTTTTTTTAATCCAATGGAAATTGATGCAGATTTATACACGGTGTTATGGTGAACTAAAGCAGATTTTTAGAAATCGCGTGCTGGTACTAAACGTTATGAAGTCACGGACCGATGGAAACTTTTTCGTGTACCGGTACCACTGGTCTGATTAACAAAGAAAGCCACATACTATCCATGACAATTTCTCATCATTTTCGATTTATTCGTTTAAAATCAATAGCTGTACAGATTCTTGGTTGGATTTAGCCCAAAGACTACAAACCTACAAAGGCAAGACATTGTTTGCTATCAAAATATCTTACACAGTGTATTTTTAATAATTATCCTTTACTTTTGTTCTTTACCGACTACACAATTAGCTGAAACGCCCTGTATATTGCTAATGTACGTTTATCTTAAAATAGACAAATATGAATGAAATCTAACAATAGATTGAATCAGTTACAAACCAGTTTTTTTGGTTTACTATTAATCTTACTATTACATATGTTATTATTTGATAACAACTTTTTTTTTTATTGAATGACAACTTTATTAAAATCTATTAAAAATGATAAACAATCAATTAAAATATTGATTTTGGTTTAACAAATTATTGAAGAAAAAAAACAAAAGAACATATGAATACTTCTTTTGGGGGGATATTCTAATGATCAATTCCGATTATCAGTTAATAAAAACAACCGTCTAACGTATAAGATATTGAAAAAAAAAAGTACATATCCCGTTATTTATAAAAACCTAAATATAAAACTTGGATGTGTTACATCTTTAAAATAAATCAAGAATATAACAACTATGACGTCCACACTTTGGACTAAATAGATAACGTAATAAAAAAGACGACATAGTGGCCGTCAAAACAAAATTTCACATCAAAAATTTTATTAAATCGTTTTCTAAATCTGTAATTTTATCAGACGAAGGAGTACAAATTACTTTTTGTTAAAAAAATAGACGCTCTAAATAATAATAACAATAGGTTTAATGTCGAAAATCAAGATTAAAAAAAATTAATATTAATCCTGTTGGAAATATTCAGGGTTAGATGAGTTATTTGTTGCCTACGCGAAAAGGAAGTGGCAAATTATTATTTCAACCTCCTACCTAATACCATGTTCCTTTATGCTGATTCATATTTTTTTAATTTTTGTTTTGTTTAAAAAATTATATAAAAAGTAGCCTAGACGGCTATCTTTCCTAAATTTCAATTCAATATCTATTATAGCCATTAGATATAAGAAACGAAAAACAATAAGAGCGTTTTCACACGGGGCAATATATTGCGAGCAATAAAAAGCCTTAATATTGCTATGTATTAAAAATACCTACACATCAGTCAGCAATTTTCATATGTATGCGATGCAATAAATGGTAGCAATAGCGCTATATCGTAAAAACACGCAATTAGATCTCTACTGATATTGCACAATATTTTATTTCATGATATATTGCGTGCGAATAATCGCGACGTGTGAAAACGCTCTAAGGTTTATTTTAAACCATCGAGTTGATTTGTAAAAATACCTCTATTCGCTAAAATTGAGACAGATTGTTTGCACGCAAATTTTATAAATAAATTTGTTTTTACAATCAATATGGAAACTTTTTGTATGCAAACAGCAATGCGAGAACACGACACGAGTTTCTCGCACACGCCAATTAGTCCATACGGAAGATCCTCAGCATGGAGATAATTGCTTTATCCTTCACACAAGATGTGACGGTCGCAACATTCAGTCTTAATTCAATAAAATAAAATACAGGAAAACCTTATAACCAAACCACCCATATGAAAGAACGGATTTAGTCACGTTGGCCACTGTGTTCTTGGCAATCATCTGTTGTGATGGCAGTGGATAATTGTTCACGCTACCAATGGAATATCTACGCACGGCAGACGAATCTGTAGCATGTGAAAGGAGCATAATAGATCGCCGCGAATTTCTCGTCTATATACATTAGAGATATATTGATGCGGAATTTTATTTATTTAAAAATTTTCTATTTCCATCTAAACGTGAAGGTTTTTTTTTTATTATGATGTTGTATGGGAGAATATCACGTTAATAAAACATGACTAGAATATCACAATTGATTTAAATTTTACAATGGTAGTGCTATTACTACAATATACGACAAATTGTCATGTGAAAGGAATAGAATGTTATTAACTAAAAAGCTTTTTCCAAATGAATCTAGAAATGACAAATAATATGATGGAAAAACATCAATTTTATCCATATTAAACAATAGTTTAGACAAATCTGTCCGTTGTATCGAAACAAATTTAATATACCTAAAGGTATTATTAATTAATAAATTAATCTTGTAGAAGTAGGATATGTTTCCACATAACGGACAATTATAACGTTTAATATTGTCGAGAAATTCCATTTTCTTCAATTATTTAGGTGAGCTATATTCTGTAGGGTATGTACATACATACAAACAATAGACTTGAAATAAATCAATAGATTCCTTCTTGTGTAAAACAACAAAATAAACGAACTGTACTTTACGCCAATTGGAACAATTCTCATCGTTATCAAATTTTTACTCGTAATAATTAATTCGACCACTTTAAACTAATTTGAATGGGAATTACTATAATTAATTAATTTAAACTCATCATTATACATGCAATTTTTTTTTCTGACAAATTTAATACTTATTGTATTTACTTCCGCAAAAATATCTATTTACCAACAACAATGGTGAGTTGATTAAATGGTAATTATACAGTGTAACTGCTGTTGCATTTAATTAGTTAGCAAAAGGGAGTATGATGTAATACAAAACTATTGACCTCAACATAATATACCAATTCTCAATTTGATCTAATAATCCTGAATTATGTAAATGTATACATATCGATATTTCAAACAACAAAACTACTAACGTCTAGACAACAAACATCTTAAATAAACAATCAAAAGCTGACATTATGATCGATCCCCGAATTTTTGTATAAATTCAATACAAAAACTATAAATTCAATTCCCAAAACTGATTTTAAGTTTTACTTTTTCATCTCATTTCCTATTTTCGTAAAATTTTATAAATGTACAGGTATTTATTACACCTGTAAGTTTCTGTTCCAGCCAGTTATAATATGTTGTTGCGAAGGAAAACGGTGGTGGCGAGAATCTGGTGACCTCGTTCTTCTCTTCAAGCAAAATGAGAGAGGTCGATCAATAATACTACGACCAACCCCCAGAATAAATGCATAGACTCGCCTATGCCACCACCATCACCACCACCACTACCACTACCGCCGCCACCATTACTACAATTACCGCCGTTACTGTCGACGGATCCACCCCATCGGCTTCTAAGTGATTACAACCTATCTCCCTTTAGCCAACACCCTAGACATACTACACCCCCAACATATCTTATGAAGTACAGATGAAAAAAACAACCGTTTTATATAATCATGAGAAGAAAAAAGATTTAATGGTTGATAAATCAAATTGTAACACCTTGAGGTTATTTTTTCTTCAAATTTATTGGAAGCACAGAAAAAATATTATATAAAATGATATCAAACTACCCCCTAATACGTTATAAAATTTCGGAAAAATCCAGAAATTATTAAGAAAAAAATAACGCTTATTTTTTTTACCTCTTCTTCAGCCATAATTCGAATCTTAATAACAAGAGCCTCTCTTTCAGCAATTCAGGCTACACTTGATTGCTTCGATTATCCTTAACTACAACAACAACACCACCACCACCAACAGAACAACAAATCACACGTAAAGTGTAATTTATCTAGAAAACACACTCAATATACTGTGGGAATATGTGTGTGTGTGTGTGTGTATTGTTTGAAAGATGAAACTGTACAGTGGATCTTGTCGTCAGGGAGCTTAGCCCACACGGCCTACAACAACGAAGGTAATTACCTCAATTATCTCGCGACATTATGTATTATCACAGTAATATCAATGCGAAACAGTAGTACCAGCATGGAATTGTAGATTTAAAAAAAATCTATACATATATAATGTAGAAAAAGAAGTCTAGTTGAAATGTAAAATTGGGAACGGCGTCTCTAAGACTGTAAAAACAATCGTTTTATCGACTGAAATTGTTGTTTTGATCCTTATAAGTATTATGAAAAAAGTTCAATCATGTTTTACGTTTCAATAATGCATTTATTGTATCCTTTTCATCAATGATTTTTGTACGTTACATATAGAATAGAAATATGTACTACTAACACATATCTAACAAACATATTATGAAATGAGTCACATTATAAAAAGCGCTCAATGAATTAAGTGCATGATGATGATGATGATGATGATGATAGTCGTTTTGAATGGTGTATAGCCTTGTGACGTAACTTAGGGGGGCGACCGGAAGTGCCCTTATTGCCAATTGCGTCACTGGACGGTGCTAGATAGTTTGTATGTGTGTGTCTCTACAACCATTATCATTATTATAAACAACATACAAAAGGAAAATATAATAAATGACCACACCGAACGGAAATTTACCCAATTCGTTAATAATCAAGTCAATTTAACACAGAAAAAATAAAAAAAAAATGAAAGACTTCCACTTTTTATTGTTGATTCTCAAATTTTCAGGTGAAACTGGTTTTAACGATGTCTGTTAAAAAGCAAAATACGTTATTATTACATACACGAAATATTACATTATAGTTTGTTCAGAGTTAATTTATTCAATGTTAGTTTTGCTAAAGCTGAGCTTAAGTATGTAAGAGACAAACAATTTGTCTAATAGTGTTAATTAAACAGACATCCGCAATATATTAACATTAAATTAGGTTATAAAATGTTAAATAAGTAGTTGTCAATTTATCCAGTAAATATGCAAAGGAAGTTAAATAATAATACAAAAAAATCAACTTTATTAACATCATCATCAGTAACTTTCCATTGAGACTATTAAGAGTTACTTCCATGAATTTAAAGTGTAAGACAAAAAACTGATTATAACAACACTCAAAGGACCATTAATGCATGCGCGAGTACCATTATGACACGATATTTCCTAGATAAATTATGACACTGAAGAAATGAATGAATCATCAAAGCAATCCATGTTTAACAACCGAATTTAGAATTAAAAAAAAAAAAACATGAAATAAGTTCATTAAAAATGTTTAGAGACAACAATTGTAATTTTAACATCATTAGATGAAAAAATGGTAGTCATATATACGATTCTCAGTAATCGTTAAGCTCTAAAATTATTACACATAGACGACCACAGGGTCTCGTTATGGGATAAATGATAAATGGGCTAATTCCAAGGGAGCCATTGATCCACAAGCGAATTTCATTGAATAGAAATATTCGAATTTTTTATAGAACTAACTAATAATTTTTATATTGCAGATTGCTTAAAGTTGTTGAGATGGCCCTGTATATTTAAGTTCTTTATTTTATATTTAATGCCTTTCGACCATTTCTAACACCTTAAAAATGAAGTTTTTGTGTATTTCTCGGAACAGTATAAAATTAGTTGCCTAGTTCTTACATTTAGCCGGCTAAATAATTTATGTTAGTTAAAAGATAGATAAGACACAGTCCGATAACCGTATGCAAGGGCGAATTTACTTGTAGGAATTGTAGGATTATCGCGTTAATGATACTGCTGGCGAAATTACCAACCCCCTGTCCTAGCATTGGTGTCACCCGGTGCGGTACTCAGTAGCGGACTGGCAAATTTTTTAGGCCCGAGCAAGTACTATAACAAGCGGCCTGAGCTGATATTAATGATAATGATAATAATAATAAGATGTAGTCCCTCCAAAATATGTAGGTAGATAGAAATGCAAAGATCTAGAAGATATCGGCTTGTATCCGGCCGTGGATATATCTACAGTAAGTTTCTGGGCCCTCAGAAGAAACAATGAATTCTGTTACTCGAGCAAGGTATTAAATCACATTAACGCATTCTTGCTCATCAACACATAAATGAAGAAAGAAAGAAAATATATTTTTTTTGCATTTGTGACGTGCGGCCGACCAGGAATATACCCGGCTGCCCGGCGGTCTAGTCTAGTAATTCGCCCCTTTGATCCTGTCACTATCAAGATTTTAAGAGAGAAACAGCAATACCTACAGAACTGTCAAAAGTTCATATAAATTTTCACATTTTCAAATGAGCTAGAAAGGCAGTTCAGTGGCGTTCCTGGCATCGATATTATCCGGTGCAATCACTCTTTTGATTCCTTCTCCCTCGATATTTCATGAGGTAAAAATTTGCCGTTTTTTGAGCAGAATTTTTGGCATTTTTCGCTGATTTTGATGGAATTTGTAAAAAATTTGCAATTTTGGGCAAAATTCTTCAAGATTCTAGGTCATTTTAATAAAATTAATGCAAAATTATCCATTTTTGAGTAGAATCTGTGGAAATTTTCGCTTGATTTGATGAAATTAGTGCAAAGTTTTCCATTTCTGAGCAGAATCTTCGCAAGTTCTCGCTTATTTTGATTAAATTAGTACAAAATCTGGTATTTTTCGCTTATTTTGATGAAGTAAATGGAAAATATTTGAAAATTCTAGCACATTTTGATAAAATTAGCACAAAATTCGTCGTTTTTAATAAGAAATTGGAAATTCTAGCTTATTTTGAATAAATCAGCCCAAAATTCGTCGTTTTCAGTCAGAATTCTCAGCATTTTTCGATTATTTTAATAAAATTAGTGTAAAACTTGCATTTTGTGAGCAGAATGTTGAATGAAATGATTAGTCGTTGAAGCATAGATGCAATAGTTGATAAGATTTCCTCAACAAGAAAGGACCACTTCGAAGAGGCCTTGAAAATTAACATATCTTTGGAAACAATGGGTGTCACCCTACGATAGTGTAACACCTCTGATTAGAATCATTGGATCATTAAATCCATATAGAAGTTTTTTATAAAAACATTACATAATAACCGATTTGTCGTTATATAGGTGCCGCTAAATTACAATTATTTGAAAATATAAGTGACATAATTAAAGCAATTAGAATTCAATGCTTATCCATATGTGAAAAGTTCTTCTATGCAAATGATTATAAGTGTTATTGCAAAATAAATGTACAGTTTATTAAGTGACTTAAGAGATCTAGTACAATAATAAAAATTAATTCACAATAGCAGCAAGGACTTGATGTAAATGATGACATATTGCCACCATAAAAAAATATTTGAAATTTGTTGTTTAAAAGATGTTTATTTAAAAACCTAAAGAATTAGTTTTGAGTATTGGACTGATTTAAAGTTGTCATCATGGAAAATTTTAAAATATTTCTGGTGGCAATATTTAACCATTTCCATCAAGTTCTTTGCTGCTGTATCTATTATGAACTATATAATTTCTATTATTTTACCGGATCTCTTAAGTCACTTAACAGACTATATATCAGAAATATTCTATAGTATAGAATGTGTACTTATGTCATGGAACAAGATACGATATGATATAATCCAGTAAATTTGAGGAATATCTGCATTTATAAAAACGATCGAATTTCCTTGAAAACAGATCGGAGGGAAAAATAAGTTTTCCTATGACTGCTGGAATCCCCAAAAGTACACACCTAGTTCTCTTATAGGTTATAGGTGAAAGTTACAAACGTCCAAAATTGAAAACAACAACAAAAGACGTTTGGAATGTTGGAACACTTTTAATTTAATTAAAATCGATATTCTTAATGAAATAATTAAACAAACAACAAATATAATAAAGGTGCTGCCATCTATTAACGTGATTTTTTACCGACTTTCTAATCGGACCATTTAAATACAAAGTGGTCACTTTAAATTTTTGTTTTTAACAATTTCAAAACACAAAAAGTAGGCGTGTCAACTACAAACCATACCGGTAGACAATCTCTAAAATAAGCAAATTTAATTATTTTTTTTCAACTAATTTTGTATGACTGCCACATTAATTAAGGCTTATTTAATTCAACACGTAATATAAGCATAACAAATTAACGATATTAGTGTTAATAATGCAATTTATCGATATCTACTGATATAAAATGCATTTTTCCAATTAAATACACACGTATTATCAAGTGGGCGATTCTAAAACAAACGAACTATTAGAGGTATAAAAAAAAAACAAAAGATAGGCGTGGCCTTGGCCACCAAAATACTCATTTATCACCTATTATCTTATCAGACAAAACGATTTATATCACAGTTGATATAAAGCAATGTTGGTGTAATTTATTTATAATTTTGGCTATGCACATTCAACGTTTTAATAAATCAAAAAAAATTATTGAATTATCGTTTTTAAATTGAAAAATGAGGGAAAAACAACTTACCTCTTCCTTCATCTCGATACCTAATGCCATATTCCAACTGACAACACTGTTTGACAGTTAACATCTTGCAACTTATATACAGAAAAACAGGTGAGTCATCTATATGATAAATGGTGTAATTTGATTTTTAATCAATTAAACTCATATTATAAATCTATTTTATAAACAATTAATTACGATTTAATTAAATTAAATTGGATTTTATTGGTAATTTCAACAGGTTGATTGAACAATTTTGAAAACAACAGTTGGCAATTATGGTGAAATAATGGCGCCATTTTTAAATCACCAAAACAACTAGATTTTTACCATTTGTTCAAAAGAAATTTGCAATAAAATTTGAACAATTTTATTAGAATCAATAATTATACATAGATGACAATTACCAAATTAAAGATTATTAACTGCAAATTCAATTGAAACATTTAATTTGTGTAATATACAGTACTATACTAAGATTACAATATTTATATACAGCCTACATTATTATTAATTTTTAATTTTTTTTAAATAATTATAGCACAAAAGTTAATAATATAAAGTATTTGGCATAGAAAATATCATTTTTTTTATTGTTGTTAAGCTATTCATATGTGAAATCTATTTATATAAAAAATCTGTGATTACGGAAAATTCTCACCTTTTGTTTTGTATCAATGGACTTTTCAAAGGATTGGCCAAAATTACTTATAAAGAAAAAAAATTACAATAAATAATTACATTCAATCACAACTTCAAAAAATGACAATAATGTAATAATAATAATAATAATAATAATAACTACAATCATAATAATAAAGAAGTAAACGCATCAATATAAAAAGCATCGTTACTCAATATTCAACTTTTCATTAATAACAAGAAAACGTTAATTATTTACAGAATTAGAATAATAATAATAATAATAATAATAACAGGGACGCATATGTACGTATATAAAAAGAGCGGGGACAACAGAGAATAGAACAAAAACCGAAATGGGAACAACGAAGATGACTAGGAATACAATTCGAATTCATACAATAAACAAAACATAAAGAGAATGTAATAGAATTTGTAAATTAAATGGCACGTTACAGTATTAGTCCATAAAACCTTCAAAAAATAAAAAAAAATCTTTTGGAACGGTTAGCGCTGATATATCTTAACAAAAAAAAAAAAAAAAATGACTTGAAATACATATTTCTAGTTTTGTCATAATTAAAAATATTGTTTCCTAGATTTGTTTTTATAAAAATCAATCAATAATTGTTTTAGTAGAATTACAATTCATAATTTGAATAATAAATTTTTGATAAATTTGGAAATTTTATAATATGCAACCACTATTGCAAAGCTAGCTATTATTAATAGATTTTGTTGTTGATGTGTCCTGTTGTTGTTGTTGTTCATGATCACCGTGTTGTTGTTTCTGTATTTGTTGTTGTTGTTCTGATCTAGTTATATATAATCTTAATAATTTCACTTTACCACCACTCAAACATGATATATATGGTGCTAAACGTTCTTCACCAACAGCAATATGTATAGCTACCATACAAAATATTGAACTTTTCCTAACTGGACTTTCTTGATGATCACTACCCTATAATATACGACAAATTAAAAAAAAATATTGATAATTTGTGATAAATCGTTATACTTTAATGACACCCGGCATTATCATTTCTAAATGTTGATCGGTAACAGCAGTCGGATTAGCTTGAATTAATTCAGTTAACATTTTAATTGCACCTAATACTTGTGGATATGTACTAGTACGGATTAATGGTGCTAATATATTAACAACAGCATCAAATGGAAAAACACTCATAGCTGCTGCTGTTGTTTCAGCCATTTTTATCACCTGTAAATTGATAATTTGTATTAATTAAAACAAAAAATTTATAGAATTTTTTTTTTCTATAGAATTAATCAATAAAATTACTACTACCTCACGTTTCTCATCACAATGTGCATTTAATACACGTAATGTTAATAATTCAACAAAATTACACCAACATTTCTTCATATCAGGATTTTGAAACATTGCAGTTAATACTTCTAATGCTAGAACTCTTACATGTGAATCACTATTATCATTTAATGTATCAATTAATAAACGTAATAATTTACGAAAATTATCAACAACAGATTCAATATGTCCTTGTTTGATTGTATCAATTAATTGTGGTAATAATTTACGTTTTTCAATTATAAGTTGATTACCAGTATTTGTTGCACAACATTCAAATATACATTGTACAATATCAGTATCTTTCATAATTGTTGTTGTATCATCTAAACTTTTATAACCATTTGCATCAATATCTGTAATACCATTTATTGATGGTGGTGGTTGTGGTGGTAATGATCTTGGTCCAGATTTATTATAATTTGTACGTATATTTAATTCATCAATACGTTCTTCTAATGATGCAATATCATTTTTAATATCATTACCAATTGACATTTGTGATATACCAGAATCTTTTGATGTTGTAACACGTTCTTTATCTAATTTTGGATTTTCATAACTATAATTTTGTATTTCAGCAGTTGTTTTCCTCAAACTTCTATAAATTTCATCATGATCCAAATTTTGTCCACTATTACCAATATTATCATTAATACGTAATGTTGGTGGTGTACCAGGTGATAATAATTGTTTTGGACTACCTGGTTCACTACCAGTTGAACTTTTACGCATATGATTATGTACAATATTACGTGCAATATCTTGATGTTCTTTTATTAATTCAGATAACATCATTGTCATTTGTGCTGTATTACAATTCCACATTGCAACTAAACAATTTTTTGCTGCATTACGTAATTCAATTGATTTTATATCTTGTGTCATTATAATGATTTTTTGTAATGCTTGATTAGCTTGTTGTGACATTATAAATTGACTACTATCAGCTGTATTACATAATGTTGTTAAAAATGTTAATACAATTATTTTAACTTTTGTATTTGGTGTTTGTGTTGCATCAACCAAAAATCTATAGACATTAGAGATTAACAATTGTATTGGAAAATTATTACGTACAATATCTAATGTTGACATTAATTTACTATGAACTGAATGTAATGTATCTGTTCCTAATTTTAAAAATACTCTTTGCAATAAAACATATACCCAATTATGTAAATCGGTTTTATGAATTCGTATAACTTCATGTAATGTATCTAAGAAAACACTTAAACCTTTCGTATGTGAATCCATAAACATCTTTGTAAAAATTTCAGTTAAATGTTTTAATTCACCTGGCGTCAATAGAATTTCATTATTTAAATAATGTTGTAATGACATTAAACCATCTTTACGTTCTTGCCACACCGTACTGGCACACATACTAATTATCTCATTAATATCCTAAAACAACAACAACAAAAAATCGATAATTTGATTGAAACATTTACTGTATTTATACTTGAAAAAATAAAACAAAACAAACGAATTATGCATGACAACATTAACATTTTACTTACACGTGAAGGTTCAAATAATTCCCTACTAGAGAGTCTTTGTTGTGACCCACTCCACGAATACGACTAGCAAAACAATGACAAAAGAAAAATAATTAATTAAAGCAAACTTAAAAGATGCAAAAATGCAGCATCATGCAAATTTAAAAAAAAAATTAACAAATAAACCTAAACAATAATAAACTTACATCACTAGGACGCCGAAATGAATCGAAAGATCTCTCTGAACAAACACTAGATGTTTCAGACTCATCCGAATGATTATCTAATGAACGCATTGTTTTCCTTGGAATTCGATAACTATCACCTGAATCATTCTAAATAATAAAGAATTAAATTTATAATTTCATAATATTTTAAAATTTTTATCTTACAAATACATCAGCTAAAGCATTTTCAGCTTCACGACTTTGTTGTAGAATTTTTTGTGCTAAAACTGGTCTAGATGCTGGACTTAATGGTGGACGATCATTACTACGTCTAAAACGGCTCAATGTTGATCCTCTATTTGGACTTGTTTCACGTGATGTTTCCCTAGATCCTGTTGTTGAACGTGCTGTACCAGATGATAATCGTCGTGGACGTGGTGAATCATGTTCTGTACTACGATTATAAATATATGCTAAACGTGAACTAGGTGAACCAGATCTACTTGTAGCTATAATTTTAAAAAAATATTAATTTTTATTAGTGAAATTTAATCAAAAAAAAATTATACTAAACATACGTTGTGATTGAGAATTTCGATTTCTTTGTCTACTAATACGTTCAGGTGATGCTGTTGATGGGGTATCACATTTTCTTGGACGAGCTGCAATTAATAACAATTTTTTTATTATTTAAATTTATAAGAATTTCGTAATTGAAGCGATTATTCTACTTTAATTACAGTTTATAAAGTTAATTAGGAATAATTAAAAAAAAAAAATCTTAAATACCTTGCTGGGCAACCTCTCCCTCTATACAGACATGAAAAAGAAGCAACAAACATGTTAGCCAAATTTGATCAAAATTTCTAAATTTAAATAGTTGTTGAGGGAAAAATGCAACAAATCTACAACTGTTAATTGTTATTAAATGCATTCATTAACAAACAAAAATAATAAGAAAAGCATAAAATTATTATCGTAATTTATAAACATTTTATAACCGGTTTCTGAAAGCATAATTTTCGATTCGATAAACTGTAAAAATCGTTTCAGAAAGAGCAAATAGCAGTTATATTAGTTTAGATAACGGTTCTATAAGTTATCAAAGGTACAAGCCAACGATCATCAGTTCTCTCTTCGACAGTTCCGGATTGCTTATAGATCTCTCTGGTATGTTGAATTGTATTCTGTAGTGATCTACCGGGCTGCTTTCTTATTCTCAACTGTAACTCCATCAGTTTGTTTTCGATTATACGTTTTTAGATACATTTTTTTAGCCCCGACGTTTGACCGCATTTTGATGGTTGTTTCTGGGAAAATTATTCTTCCTTAAATTTAAATACCCATCTCGATTTATCTAATGGTGACACGAACAAGCACAAAATGCACCCAAAAGTATACTCGCCATCTCTCTGCAGTTAAAATTAACAACGGTTTATTGAATACATACTTATAGAACCGTTATTTCTTTCCAGAAACTTAGTAAGATTTTATAAAATCGATAAAAATACTTTGTAGAAACCGGAAATTACTCACGCAAACTGGCAGTTCCTGATGAAATTTTATTACGTGCCATTGCTGCATATTGAGACCTAGCTTTTGCTCTTTGTGCTGCTTGTAAATCGATAGCAGAATTACTCCTGAAACCCTTCTTTCCTGAATCTAAACAACAGAATTGTTTATTTTTTAGAAAATTGTTTTTATCTTTTTTTGTTTAATTATTTTTAGGAAATTACAATATTATACCTTTAGATAAAACAGGTATACCACTACGTTGTCTATAAGTGCGCGGTAATGATGGTACTCTTTGTAAACCACCACTACCACCACTACTATTTGATAAATTTTCTGTACTACCTTTTAATGTATCCAAAATTAAGCAGCAATAAAGAATAATAATTGTTTTATGAAATAATAGTCAGTAAAGCTAAGGTGAATTGATTTAAAGACAATTTTTATTGAGAACAAATAAATAAGCACCTGTTGCACTATGTGGTGTAGCTGTAGTACGACCATATGCTCTTGATTTAAAACCACTAGATAAATTATTATTAGATGAACTAGCTGACATTCCATCACCTTGTAATGCACGTCTATAACTTGGATCTAATGATTGTAATAATATTTCAGCTTGTTCAGGAAAATGTTCACGAAATCCTCGGAAAGCCCTAACATTCAAAAAGTTTAATTAATTTCAAATAATGTCATCACAAACAAAAACAACACCAAAAATAAAATAATACAAACTTTCTAGAAGAAACACGAGCTTCAGGATCAGCATCAGCAACACCTTTCTTTACAGCATCCTGTAAATGACTGACATGCTTTTCTAGGGAATGTGCTGGCCAATTATTTAAAATAAAATCTAAGAATTCACAACAACTACGACGTATATCTTTACTTTTTGATGTAATTGCATGACTTGTTATTATTGGAATTAAACGAGGACTATGTATGTGTTGTATAATAAAACGTATTGTAACAATACCAGATGTTGCCATAATCTAAAAATATTACCATCATTTTAATTCTTTAAATTAATTAAATATAGTTGTTACCTTTGCTGAATTCTGTATAAGATTAATTAATGGTGGTAATAAAATTTCAGCAGTACGATCAAATTTACTACCTAATCGTTGAGCTAAATAAGCAATTGTTATACAACCTTCACGAACAACTTGTGATCGTAGATCTTTAACAATTATTTGTAATGGTATATCTAATTGTCTTATATTAGCATAGAATTCTTCATAATTTAAAGCATCGCCTAATATTAAAGAACGAATTTTTTTCAACTGAAAAATCAATCAAATTTTCAATTTATTCAAATACATTATATGACTAAAAAAAAAAAAACCAAACACTTACAGCTTCTGCTCGTTTATTCCAGTCTTTATTTGGATCAGAAATAATATCTTGAATATTTTTTATATGTTCGATAATTTCACGTGATGAAAATATTTGAATTGTTGGTACATCTTCAAACGATTTATAAAACAGATCTTCATCAACAGCACCAGCATGACCACCTTAAAATTTATATATTTGTATGTATTTAAGTTTTAACAATAGAAAATAATAATAAAAAATAAATATGAATTTAAATAATGAAAATAATGCCTTACTTGGTGTGGATATTTGTCTAAAGCTACCCATTCTTGTTAAAGCTGTTATCATGCAGCAAATTAACAATGAAAAGCGAGAAATAAAACAAATTAAATTAAATGAGAACGAAAAAAATTGTTAAAATTATTTAAAAAAAAAACAAATTATTCTTTACCAGGTGTTACACTGATTGGTTGTGGTACATTTCGTGCTTTTGTAGCACTACTTAAAGCAACTTTTCTAATAGGTGCTTGTGGTTTTGGCATAGACATCCTATCAACTTCGTCAGGCTGACCTATAAATCGAATTAACTCAAATTAATAAAATGAACATATACCACCTGTACAGACAATTTTAAAGAAATACAAATTGTACATTTGCTGTAAACTCGTGTCTTCACTAGAACATACACTACTACAGTGAAACCTCTCTGTTGAGGATACTCATTAGAAAAAAAATACTTTACGTAATAGAAGGTGTCCTTATAAGAGAGTTTTAGGTTCTTGAAGACTTCAGATACCAACTCTTTACAAAAGCTTTTCAACTTTCAATATTGTGGGCACGTAAGTCTTCGATATTTAAAAATTTTCCGTAATTTCTGTAATATTGCACTTGTTCTCTGTCGAAAATTTTATCACTTTGAGAGTGATACTAAAGACTAAGATTTTTACATTGAATTCAATCAAACAAAACAAGAGCTAATCAATATTTATTCGCAGAAAGTCACTTAAGATAACAAGTTAGGCTTACTTTGCATTTATTTAATTTTATCCGTTAGATACCTGAGATCTCCGCAATAGAGAGGTCTAAATAAGGCTTTTATATAACAATGTAGTATTCGTGTCCGTATAAAGGGTGCCCGTGTTAAAAAGAGTTTTACCTATATATAAATATATGGGAGTATGGCAGTATATAGGTAAAGTGTCCCTAAAGGGGAGTGTCCGTACTGTAGAAGTGTACGCATATGGAGGTTACACTCTAGTGAGTTTTTCTCGCTCTAAAACTCGTAATGGTACTGGTACTGTACCGCTGCAATTATATCAAATTTTTTAAGTAATGAAAGTGTCAAAGCATCAGGGATTCGCTGATAACTGATCAACTTGCAAGAACAAGCGCTATGACACCATTTATAATTCCGAAGTTGTTCTGTGAGCTACCCAAGATCCACAGAAGACAAAAATTAGTGGGTAATAATGAAGCGCAAAAACGCTCCACTGAAGACTGTCCAAGAATGCTATAGGCAAAAAAGTTTGTTGACTATTTGCCTAAGAAGGTTCTCCCAATGCTGTTTACACGTGGAAAATGTTCGCCTAACACAGTGTAACATTAAACAAAACCCCCGCCGGTATTATAACCATTATCGTCCAATTTGAATTAATTAGTAGAATTTGGGTTTATAGACCAAGATGATGAAAATTGATTATTAACTGTGATATTACTTCATATTTTGTAACACTGGACTTATTTTATAGTCCAGAAGTAGCGAATTTGCTGCGAAACGTAGACAATTAAACTGGTAATGAGTTAATAGTCAATTTTCATCATACTGTTCCATAAGCTCCGATAAATTTTCCTAATTAAGCAAAAACAAAAACAAAACAAAAAAATGTACTAACACTCTAATGAACGTGTAGCTGTATATAATAGATCCCCACAATTTTTAACTTCATCAAATCTAGCTGATAAAATTGGCCATTTTGCAGCAGGTACTAAATCTCGTTTTTGTAAATCAATACGTAATTTCTCACCAACATGTCTATATAGATCTACTAATGTATTAAATGCTGTATCACGTACTGTTGATGTTGGATCTGATAATAATTTTACAATATCAGGAATAACACGATTTAATGTTAAACAATGAGCACCATGCCTACAACAACAACAACAACAACAATAATAATAATAATTTTGTAATTATTTTAAAATATTACTTACTCATTTAATATATTTAAAAGGCACCGTAATATTTCTTCTTTAATTTTAGCATTTTTATGTGATAAAAACGGTGCTAATTTCTCTAATAATGTTTGTGGTGTTATTGTATTCCTTTCCAATAATTTTAATATAAGTAATTGAGCTTTCTCTCGTACTGTATCTTTGGCATCACCTAAACGATCTATAACAACAGGTAATACTGTTTGTAAATATGGTCGGAAATCTGTACCTAATCGATCTATTAAATATGTGATTATTTCTATTCCATTACTTGATACCTAAAAAGAAAACAAAAATATGTATCAACACACACACACACACATTATGATAATATTTCAATAAAAATTTTATAATAATTTAAATATCAAGGACGATAAATCCCACCCAAATTTTCAAAAAAAAAAAAACAACCAACAACAGGAACGATTTAATAAAACAATACATAATCAAATATTAATTTGTCTTACATGAATGATTTGGTTTAATAAATAATAGTAATAATAATAATAGTACTATCTAGCAATAAGATATCACTTATTATCACTAAATTATTTATTAATTAATATAAAACAATATTCACCAAACGATTATTTGTATATTTGTGTCTTTAAATTAACGTTTGCACACCTTAATATAAATCTAAAAATAACATTTCTATTTACAACTAATGGAGACAGTTCAGTTATTTAAAAATGCAGTGCATTTCTCCCGGTTACTAACCAACATACCAAAAAAAGAACAAATAAAACCATTTGAAGAAACAAAACAAAAAAAAAACACGAGAGATTCTTGCAAATGTAGTCTTCTATAACTATAGAAATATTTAAACTAAAAATAAGTAATCTTCATATTATTATAATACTGTTTCTTTCAGAGCAATACAAATAGAATAGAATTCCTCAAAAATATTTCCTATACATTTAAATCATAAAATATCAATTTAGAATAAACCACAACTATCAATAAAAACGAAAAAAAAGAAGAGGTTTAAATCAAAATTAGTCACATCTAAGTAATAGAATCAATCGATGAGAAAATCCTACTTTTCCCATTAGATTTGTTTTTTTTTTCCTCTCTCTTAGGAATGTGATATTAACAACCAACAGTTAGAAAACACACTAACATACAGAGTGTTCTATCTAAAACTGTAATTCTGTTATTTATCAACGAAAAAAAGAAAACGATAATAAAAATCGCGAGTACAATAAATGAGAATGTATAGCACCGTATGCAGATAGCATCCAATTACAATTATAATGAAATGTCATTTTTTGGGGCCCGAAGAAGAATTCTACTGGGGCTCTTCCGCGCTTTAAGACATGCTATTTTGAATGAGAATTGATACTGATCTATATAAACACAATCTTTTAATTTTAAATGTGATGAGCAAAAGTCTGTACTTATTTATCAATGGGACTGCGATTTTTATTACGACCATTTCTTATTTTTTCTGAAGCAAATGAGAAATTTTGAAAACGAAAATTGTCATCTTCTCATTCCGGAATTTCAGCTGTAGTGATTCTTGGTTCACTCTTGTATAATTTTTGAAAGCTGCAAGTCGTTTTTCCAATTTTCCAAATCTACTACTACCTACAAGAGTAAGTTTACATTTCCACTATCGCACACAACTATTAGAAAATCGTACAGCAATGCGAAGAACTCGCACGAGTTTCCTGTCGATTGGTCAAATGTAAACGGCTTATACTTTAGAAGATAAACCCATACATCTCCAAAAGTTTACAGACTTGGAATTTTCAATACAAACATAGAAATAAATATCAGCACCACACACTCTAATAGGGATTTCACATAAGTTAGAAAGAAATAAACAAAAAAAAATAAGTGGTCGATCGTCTAAGAATTCCAGCTATTAACTCACTCTTAAACATTTCTTTAAACATCACACAAATCCAACTTTGCTATATTGGTCATGAACATGGTGAACCATCAATGGATTAATTGTAAGAGTGAATGGTGTTGATGTTTTTCCTATGTTCATATTAGAAACGCCAAGATTGTACACGGCCAGGGCCGGCCCTACCATGATATAGCTTTATTTGAAATTAACGTAGGGTGCTATGAAACAATTGCTATTTCATGTTGTCAAGTAATCATTGATTTTGCTTATTTTTCTGGATTGCGGTGCTTTTTATCGCTGGATCCGCAGGCGAACTATCCAGAAAAGCTTTATAACAAATATTTTTCATAAATTTTGTGTAAAAAATGTAATAATTATTGCAAAAAATCAAAATTAGTAATCATTTGACAAGTCGGAGAAACAATTGTTCCATAGCACTCTACCTTTATTTTGTGCATAGTTTTTTAATTTTTACCTGTAATATCGGATTTTTTTTTAAAAATGCTCATATTATTCAAAATAATTATAGGAAACTATATATATTTGGAATCACAAAAAAAGAAGCAATTTAATAAGCTAAAAATTACCTATGGTTCCCATTTAAAAAAATACAAGTTTGTGTCGTATCTGAAAAACGGTGAAGCTTACTCTAAAATAGATAAGACAGATAGAATCTGCGTTAAAAACTGTATCAGAAGCAATGAGAATTTTTCCAATTTTTTTAAAAGTATGCAAGATATCTTCAAAATAGTGGAAAAGTGAAAAAACTTTAATAACTCAAAAACAAAAGAACATCGCGAGAATCTGATTCCACCATCTGATTAGTCATGAAAAACTAGCTCGAGAATGTGCCATCAGTTATTTTGTACGATCACTGCTTATAGGAGTTTACCTTAAATACCATCGAAAATAAGACACCCTGTACACGGCTATACAAATCCAGTGGCGTACACATTTCTTGTGACCCCCCCAAAAATATCCGATAAATCAATAATTAAAAGCAATAATGTTTATTTTACAATTCGCTCCTCCTCACAGGATAGCTGTAAAGATTGTGTTCAAAAAAATCTAGTGATGTTGGTATAACTAGATACGAATTTCTCGACCAGTGTGGCTATATGGGCTAAGACATTCTTTCACTATCGTGACATTCTCACATATTGTACACTCAATCTTTAGATAAAACACTCCATACATGTGTGAGTGAAAATAACAACAATAGAAACAAATGAAAATGTTCTCACTATAATTAACAAAAATTCTATTTCCTGCTACTAAGAAAGACAATTGTAAGATATCACACATATATTTTTATTTTATTACAACTGTTGTTCTCCTTTCATTTTATAATAACAACAATAATGGTAAAAAAAAGATTTAATATTTTCTTCTTCATATAAGTAAAATAATAGAAAACTAACTATATTTAACCTAGATTTTTCAACAAATTTCCGTTTTATCTATATAAAGTATTAATGATGATGATGGTGATTATCAAACAAATTAATTATAATTGATTTTAGCATGGTGCGACGGGTCCTCCCGGCACCAAAACCCCTTACAATGAAACTAGTTTCCATATTTTTAGAGAAACAAACAAGAACACAAGGATGTCTAAAAATAACTTGATAGCAAAATGGGCTTTATCGATAAAAGTGTTTCTAAAATGAAAAAAGAAAACGGTCAATATCTGTCAGAGCCTACATATATAAAAATAGGAAAAGAACTACTACAGCTGAAACTTGATAATGCGAAGTTTCGGC
This sequence comes from Lydus trimaculatus, assembly GCA_037414755.1. Lineage (NCBI taxonomy): Eukaryota > Metazoa > Arthropoda > Insecta > Coleoptera > Meloidae > Lydus > Lydus trimaculatus. The sequence continues at coordinate 10,150 of JAZBGY010000312.1, read as the reverse complement.
ACGATATCCGCAGGTCTGGCCGTTGCATTAGGAGAAACGATCAAGTAAACAACTGGCGATTATTTAATGGAAACATCGCTCATACACTTTAAAGAAAAGAAAAAACAATAACAGATAAAAAATACGTATTTCAAACAAATCGATGACACCTCAGTACATCTGACAATTAATTCAATGTCAAGGCAAGATAAAAAGTGCAATTGACCTTTTAAAATAAGGTCAACTAAAATTATTTCAAATACGAAACATCGAAACGTATTCAATTTTTCAACTTCTCGATTAAAAATTAAAAAATTCAGGTTATTGATTTCGAAAAAAATCGAAATTTCATCAGATCTCGATGTTTTGAGGTACAAGGAAGCTATTCTGACCATTTTCAGTTGCACGTCCCAGTGTGTCTGTATGTAAACAATAAAACTTTGTCGTACTGTATCTTTAGAACTAATCAACCGTTTGAGATCGGGTTTGCGGCATTCGAACGGATCTACCGAGACTTAAATCTGATTAGATTTTGGAACCAATCGATGTGAGTAGTTTCAAAGTTATTCAAAGAACAATAATTGAAAATTGAACACATATTGGGAAGTTTTAAGCCCTATCCACACTATCGTGCCAGTCTCGGTTCGATCTCGAGCCGTTCTCGTGCCAGTAAAATATTCTTATATGGGAAATGCATAAGCCTATTCACACTGTCGGTACCACTCCAGCACTGGTCCAGTCTCGCTCCAATACCGATCCATCAGAAACTATATTTGACCGGCACGAGACTGGCTCAGCATGGACCGATAGTGTGAACAGGCTTCGTTCCAATCCCGGTTCGTCCCCGCATAGTGGGGGTGTGTTTACGATGGACAATAACAATTTATATCAAACCGACCGAGAGCGGCATGATAGTGTGAATAGGCTTATGTATTTCCCATATAAGAATATTTTACTGGCACGAGAACGGCTGGAGATCGAACCGAGACCGGCACGATAATGTGGATAGGGCTTTAGGGTTGGCCAACAGGTCAACCGATTTCCAATTATTTTTAACTTCCCACTTAAAAATTAAAAAAAAAATCGGGAAGTTATTGATTTCGGTCCGATTTTCGAAAATCGAAATTTCATCAGATCTCGATGTTTTGAGGTACAAGGAAGCTATTCTGACCATTTTTGGTTGGACGTCCGTGTGTGTGCGTGTGTTCTATTTATCAATATTTATATTCAATATCCGTGATGTTGGTAATCAAAAGGGATTCGAGATTTTGACAAAAAAAAAAGGCAGGGTGGGTGTAGAGAGTGTGCATGGCCTAGTGTCCACCGCGGCCAAAAACGAGACGGGGCCCTGGTAAGATTATTCCATGGGCCCCGGTATTATTGCTGGTTGAAACGACATAATTTCTGTAGTAATCAAATTACACACAAAGCGGGAAGTTCTAGGGTTGGTCTATAGGTAAATCGATTTCCAAATTTTTTTCAATGAAAATGACGATTTTTGAAAACGCAAAAATTATTGCCATAATCTACACATTCCGGAGTATCAACTGTAGTGGTTCTTTGCTCATTTATGAATAAATTCAGAGATACTGACTATTTTTTTCTTTATAGAAAAGCTTTCATAAGATAGAGTACTCTCTGTCCTTGTGTTTTTGTTTCGTTTCTCTAAGAATGTATAGAAAGTGTAGCTTCAAATGACTAACCCTGTATGTGCATACAAGTTTTATTTGTTTTATCTTACAATATTTCTAATAAGATGTGTGTAAATTTCTACACCCCTCCCAAAATCGTTTAGTAGCTTACTTACTTTATAATTACTACTTTGCATCCATGGTATAAGGCCATCAATCAAAATACCAATATCCTGACATACTATAGAATTTGATGGTTCACCTAAAAATTTCAATATATCGCTACCTAATTGCAAACGAAATCTTGTATCTGGTTTTGTTAAATATGGAATAAAACCATCTAAATCATTTGGATACATATACGCCATTGTGGCTACTACTGAAACAAATAATAATAACAACAATAAATTGATTGTTTTTTTTAAATTATGATTAATTCATGAATTAAAATCAAATTTGGTTGATTTCTATTTGAAAATTATTAATACGTTAATTAAACAATATTGACACCTGAGACAATAATGATGTCATTCTAAATCAACTATAAATGTATTGTACAATTGATTGCGTATTTACTATTGTAAAAACAAAACAAAAAAAACAACAATATTGGCAATAATTATTATTTATTTTGTTTTTAATTCAATTTAATATTAGCACATATCGCGATCATCATATATGGGATAACGGCTATCCTTGACGACACTAGTCGAGTCTAATAGGAACAAAAAAAAAACCAACAAGAAAATTGAAAATAATGCGATAATTGCATTTAATAACACGAATTTAATTGTATTTTAATAATCCAATTGTGATATTATCTAGAAAACAATTCGGAAAAATGATTAAAAATAATGTGAAATTGTTGGGGACCAATAAAGTAAGGTTCGGCGTAGGCCGGAATACAACAATTTCGATAGAAAACATTAAGATACTTACACACAATTCAGGTTATAAACAATATCATGGGAAATTAATGAATTTTTTTTTTCGATTTTGTTTAATTATTGTACGAATTACAGTCACTTTTTGTTCCTTTGCGATTACAAATTTTATAAAAAAATACACTGACATATACGACAACAACCGTCAACGCACCTTGGATACAAACCACAATTTACAGAATGAGCTTTTTGATTCTAAACACCAATATCGAGGACGCCACCATAGATACAATCAATTTTCAACAATTATCACTTTAAACACCATTAAAACGAATGTAATCATCTATTAATAGAGATAACATCCAAATTTTGGTTTAATTCCAATATATTATAGATGTAACAATTAATAAAACAAACAATAAAGATGCATCTTGTAGGTAGGCAACACATAATACTCCAACTTACGCTAGTTAATTACGGTCTATCCATTTTAATTAAATCGACTTGACTTTGGAATGATTACAATAAAACACAAAAAATTGTTAGAAATAAACGTTTATTTTTCAAATGATCCATTATATTGTTATTGTTTATATTAAAAAAATAATTAATGTATCATATGGGCAACACTCCAATTTTGTGATACAGATATTGGTCCATCAATTTTAACACCATCATCTAGATCGATGGTTGCCATTTGATATTTTGGATAACTTCTAGCATCACGATAAAATAATACTTCCATACATACATCAACTAATGCTTGTGCCTCCTCTTTTGTTGGATTTGGATTCTTTTCTAATTGTGCTCTTAATAATGGTACAGCAATATGGGCACCATAACCCGAACATATGATTTTATCTGTATAAGCTGTACCTAATTTATCGACAGTACCTAAAAATGGTTCACCATCCTGAATACCACCTACAACGAAATTATTCCAAAATGGATCGAATTTACTGCGACGATTATACATGATTCTTGTTAACCAACAATATAGTGATTTTGGTTTTAATTTCAAACCATCATCTAAACAATCCTCATCAATTCTACAAACAGAACAACCAAGAAATAAACAAAACAACAATAAATAGAAAACTATTTACATTTTTTGTTCAATCAATTCTTTAACATATTGAAAATCAGCATAATCACCACCAGCACCCAAAATTATATTTTCGTTAATTTTGGTTACACGAGGACAATTGCGGTAACGTGCCAATGAACCATAAGAGGCAAGCAAATCGCCGGCAATTACCACACCTTTATTGTAGACAAGAGCAACAATTGATGTAGCTGTTGTTACTGGAGCCCTAAAGAAATTAACAAAATAATGAAAATAGATAGCTCAAATTATAGCCCAAACTGAACAATTATCGAAAAAAACAACAATCTTTGGAGGAAATTGAGGTTAACTTACTGTGAACGTTGACTGAAATCATTGTTATTAATTGTGGTATTTGGGAAATTATAGAAAGCACCCGGTGATGGTCCATTATGCCAAAATGCGGGAGCCTCAGATGTTGGTTTGAACATTTCGTTTTTTTTTTCTGATAAGAATAACAAATTACAACAACTTTTATAAATGCAAATCAAATGACTTTACAAATATTTTGACAGCTAAATTCACTAAATCAGCATAGCCAATATTCGGTAAAAGTCCCTAGAAAACGCTGCCTCATAAACAGAACCGTAATCAATTATTTTTACAACATAAAATCTTATTGATGATAACAAATATTTATTACCACAATTACCACTACAACTAAACTACAACGTACCATTAAGCTACCAATATTGCCTTGATAACAATCCGTAAATATATACAATCAGTAGTAGGCGTAACGGCATAGTTGTACAGAATACGGTCCTGGATAATAAACATAACCAAATTAGTGGCGATGCAACTTGTGGACCTTCCAACTTGCATTAACAAACTGCAATATGTAATTACAAAATTAATAATAAAAACAAAGATTCTTCCACAATATACCGATTTTAGATTAATTTCTTGTGAATTTATTCTAAATAATGACTATCGTTCGTTTTATTCTTGCGACTATCCTTGTTATGGTAGGATGGGCAGGTTTCATTACATTTACGATATTTAAAAACTATCCAACAGCTATTTTAGGAGTAATCGTTGGTAAGTTTCGAAAATATACCATCTATTATGTTTTGAAACCAAAAAAAAGTGTGAAAAAT
>JAZBGY010000311.1:0-73744 GCA_037414755.1 Lydus trimaculatus | reverse complement strand
TACTATTTATTATTAAATATTTAGATAGAGGGTAAATTACACATACATATAGAGTCGGACACAACTTTTAATAATAATATAAATATTAATGATGACTTTACAAAAAAAAACAAAAAAACGAATTTGTTGTTTCCTCTTAAAGTTAACGTATTTTCTCTAATCCTACATTTTTCTATTCTACTTATTTTTGTTGTTTTTCTTTTTCTTTTATTATTATTATTTCTACGATATATTGTTTCAATTAAAAATTCTATATACAGACAGACAGAAAAATGTTGACTATTTTTAAGCAAAGCTCAAGTTGTTACTAAAAATATTTACTATTATTATTATTTAAAAATAAAAATCACGTGATTTGTAAATTCAATTTTTACCTCATATCTCGTAATAATAATAATAATAATAATAATCATTATTAATAAAAGATAGTCTGTGTGGTTAACAAAAAATTAAAAACAAATAGATATAAATTTTCGAAGAAACAAATGTGATTCATTGCTTAGTTGATAGGTATTGTAATTTTTTTTTATTCATTTTATAATTTATTTTAGACAAATTGCATTTACAATAAGTTTCGTTGTGTTTTTTTTTTTTTTATAACAGATTTGGTAATTATAGTATTACAAGTTGAAAGTTACTACTTATCTAAGTATATAGTTGCCTCTAGTCTACAAGTTTTCTTGTTGTTAAGATAAATATATCAATGATGGAAGTATGTACATATATTTACAATAATTGTGTATTTTCTAAGTTGTTAAAACAAAAACAAAAACAACCACCAGACAATCTAATTTTAGCCGATTTAAGTGATGTAAAATTTTTTAAAAAACACGAAAAACCAAGAAATTAAATTAAGGTCGATTAATTTTAACAAAAAAAATAAACAAAATTCATACATACATCAAAGTATATATGTTTGAATTTTTGGTATATACGCAGACACAAAAATTACATAAATGTGTAGATGTATATATATTACACACGTTAATTTATAGTTACACAACCACAAATATATAGGTGATAAGGTTTTTATCTAGTATGATCTGGCTGTTATTCTAATTAATAATAATTAAGAAATTTTTTACTTTTTTATAAATAATAAGATAAAACGTTTAATAATAATAATGATGATAATATTAATAATAATAGTTAATAATGATAATAATAGAGTATTTGTTGTGTAATTCGAATTCCTCATCTTCAACGTTTTGTTTTTAGTTTTTTTTTTCGTAATCTTATATGTCGTTATATACAAATTTAATTAATTTGTTTTTTTTTCTGTATAAATTTTGATGTATCAATTTTAATTCTTCCTATTTTTATTAATTATTATAAGCGAATTATTATGTGGTTGTGTGTTGCTAAGATAAGAGCGAGATTACATGAAATTTGATTTGAATTAAAGAAACGCGATATTATATCTAATTAAATACACATTAATTGAATGAAGACTATATAATTATAGCATTTTAGCCAATAATAATAATAATAAATTAATTAATTAATAGAGTTATAAAATTCTGTCTGTCTGAATTTAAACAAATTTCTTCGTTTTCATTGTCTATCTAATCGATCGTAATTGTATTTTTCGTTTTTTTTTTCTTAATTTATTATTAATTTTTTGTTTGTTTTTAATTATATGACAATCTTATAAAATTAAGCAATGATTCACATATTAGCGACCTAATAATATACTACTGTTGTTTTCTAGTTTTAATTGTACAATATATTTGGGTTATTAATTATAAAATAATCAAAAAAAAAAGAGGAAATTGAAGATAGAAAAAACAGACCAATTATTGAGAAAACGATTTATTCTATAGATTTTAGTATAAAATACTACTTTCTAAAAAAAAAAATAGAAAGATAACGATTTAGCTTATGTAAATAAATACAGTTAATTTTCACATGATATTGCTAACAAAATTTTTTAGAAATTGTGTACACAATAGGATAAAATAGTTTTTATTATTATTAATTAATTTTAATTGTTGAATTTTTCGAGAAAAAAAAAACGTAATGATATTCTATAACAAAAGGCTCAGTAGTACAAATTAAATTTCTCTTGGGCAAGTCAATAATTATTAGTAATATCTTTATCTATATTATTATGGTAATAATAATAGTAATTAAGAAAATGGTTGATCTAATTTTAGTAATTTTCTATTATTATTATTTACAATTTTAATGGCAATGTATTTCTGTTATAAGAGAAGTAAAAAAAATAAACTAGGAAATAAGAATTTACAAAGATTCGGCGACAAAAAAATAACCATCAATAGGATTAATTTTATTGGGAAATTTTTGTATATTTACACAACTAGCTGATTCAATTTGTTATAGTCTCTTATTAATAATTAAATTTTAAAAATAACAAATTTGACTGATGTACAGATACATAAGTTTAAAAAAAAAAAACAAAACAAATTAACTATAATTGAGCTAAATTATCGATTTAGAGATCTAATTAGTGCAATTTCTCTGATATGGCTGATGATATTATTATGATAAGCCTTTTCCCGGCATTATAAAACAAACAGTTTTTTATTTTATTTTATTGTTTTTAAATATTGTTAAAGGAGTCAGCCAGATTTATTCTTAAGGATTTGAAAACCAAACTGTATATTCAATAATATGAGTGTGACTTTTAACTGTTAAGAAAGATTCATTTTTAAAGATAACAAATGTTGACTATTTATTAGAATAATTATCGTTGATGAAACAACACCCCTTTAGTTATAATAATAATAATAATAATAGGTGAAATTTTGTATGATTAGACAAATAATTTGATAAGTGTCGCGAATCACCATCTGTTACAAAACGATCCTCATTTCTATTTTTTAAATTAATTACAACTAATATTTAATTAATTAATTAATGATACCGTGTAAAGATTTGTAAAGGTTGTCGAAGTCTCTATATACATATATATTATATATATTTAGTAGCGGTTGTTGATTGAAAATCTGTTTATATATATATATACAACATATAATATATTATTAATATTAATTGAGGAAATTAGTGAATTTTTGGAAATACGCAGGCATAAGGTCGTTTAAAACTTTATTATTAATTTAAGTAGTGCGTTTGTACCGACGTAGATGACTATATATATACATAAAAAATAATTAACTAGTTTTAATAGAATCTACAAGCAACAAAAAATTGTATGATATTTAACATTATCTTTGATTATTCAAATAATGGGTAAAATATAACTAATGGAAAATCACTATATTATATTTATTTCCTGTTTTTTTTTTTCAAAAAAAAATCGCATCCTATAGAAATCGCGTTATGGATTTTTCTTGAATACACAGTGTGTTTCTCGACTGTTGCACAATTTTATAAAAAACTTCCCACCACCACCTTCCAAATTATAATCCTGTTTTTGAAAATTTTCCAGATATTGTTACCTGCAGTACAACCACCCCTACATCCTTATCACCAATATCAAATCGATCCTCACCTAAATCATCAACAACACCAATACTACTACCAGACGGTATTATCGAAATATTGAAATATTCAATTTTAAATTCGTTCTATCGTAGGTGATTATGCAACAACACAAGGAGATGATACGTATGCTGGAGGGCCACAGCGTGGATTTGGATATAATACACCGTCACAATATAAATATCATCCGTATCGTACGTAAATTTGCATAATAGTGTAACTACTACAACGATAATTGTTTGGTGAAAATTTTCTGTAAAAATCAGGAAAAATAATATTTTTTTTTGTATTTCTCAAAATCATAGTTGTAGTTTTTGTTTTATAGTTATCACGATTATTATTATTATTTTTATTAACACAGTTGTGTAATTTCGATGTTCACGATTGAAATAAATTTTTAGATATTTACATAAATTTTTGTCACCTATTACACGTTTTCAGCAAACTATTGAAAGGTGTATAATCAAATCGTAAATGTTGTAATTAATTATTTATTAAATTACTGAAAACAAAATACATAATTTGTTGTAGATTTGTCTATTTGTTGTTGTTGTTGTTGTTGTTATTGTTGTTGTTCAAATGGATAAGCATGAAACGAAACTGGGAAACGAACGTTTTAAAATATTTTTTTTGTTCCAACTTTACATCATACCGAAACCTTTTGAATAACTGATCGCTTTAATTAAACGATCTTCAAGTTTCTCTTTAGATGAATATTCCGGTAATAGTAAAACATTAAAACATGTATGAGCTGTTGGTAAACGATCTGAATCTGGACCATTACGTGCAATAACTAATTTCAAACGACTTAAACCACCAATTGGTACACGATCAGAACCAGTTGTAAATTGTAATAATTTACGTTTATCATCTAATGATAAACCATGTACAATTGTCCAAAAATCTTTTATTATTTGACTATCTTTTGTATAACCACCATCATATTCTGTTGATATTTCTAATTCATCAAAATCGAAATTTTTACTACCGCATATTAATGATTCAATCTCATCAGGACGGAATAATAATTCTAATGGGGATTCTTCGATTACCATTTGGAAGCCTTTATAAAAGGCACGGAATTGTTTCTCTACTGCTTTGTTCAACAGAAAATCAGCATATAATTCCACAAATTCCTGAAAAACAAAAAAAAATCAAATCAATACAAGTTATAAGCAGTTTTCTACAATATCGTCTGAATTTTCAAGCTGAAGTCGATTGGTACAAAAACAATTTCGGGGCAACATCGTTTATTCTTAGGGGGTAGAATTCTGGAGTCGAAAAAGCTTTGAGTTACTGTTTGATCGATAAGTCCGGAGATTTGGTCCACTGCGATTGACTGTGAACGATGCACAGCTTCTCATGGATTTTTTCCAATTTCCTAATATGGTTTCCCAAAGATTGAAGAAGTAGTAGACCACCAAACATCAATAGTTTTGGTATATCTCCCCGGTTTAGCCACTATAATGCACAGAGTAGACTTTTTTATCGTCGAATTGCTGGATGTTCGTTTAGTTGATGGAGTGCCCGTTTTTGTTTTTGTAATTAGGCTCAAGTTGTTTCACGTAGGGTCCGTTTCAGTTTTTGGAACTACTCACTAACCCTTTGCTAACAACAAATTTGATATTTCGAACCGTTTCTGTTGTTTTACATTCCAATTTAAACTCATACAATAACGACTAATTTAAGATTGACAAAAGATAATGATAAAAACCGCAATTATGCACCAATCCCTTACATTTTATTTATGATTACATGGGAAAAGTTTAGAACTTTATTAGCTCAAATTACTAATATTGCTATTATTACTAACTATTGTTGATTTGTAGTAACAAGTAAGTGTATTTATAATCTTGTATTTTGTTTCAGATATGCTATTTTCAATACAGGAAGTCGTCAATTGTAGCTAATAAACATCTGAAAATCCCATATAATCATCGTGGTGAATGAAAATATCACAAATTCGAGAAGATATATAAATTTGATGGATTATTTTAAAATTTTTAGTAAAATTACTAACATATTTATTATCTTGTATAACATTAATTTCATCACCATTTTCCTTTAAATCATAATTGATAACAGTTCCGAATACATCTTGATAACTAATTCGGAATGTTAACATGAAAACATCCTCCAAATCAGGCTCATTGTATTCCAATAATTGTTTCAGACTATTATAAAGAGTCTAAAAATAATTTATTAGAATTTTAACAATAAGATGATGAATTGTAAGAAAACATACAGGATTCCAGTCTTGTAAATCTTCAAATGATCCCCTTTTCCCCATCAATTTTCTATATAGTACCATTGGGAAATTAACAGCTAAAATCACATTATTATATATGGCCAAACCCAATACAATACCAATTAATGTGAATTGTGCATCACTTTCAAAACTTGTTGGATTAAACCATACAGTACCAGTTTCACTTTGATTTGTAAACATTGCATAATCAGGATTGAATATTTCTTCAATAACTAATTGAAAAAATTCTTTTGATATACCACCTTCATCAATACCTTGTTCACCTTCAAATTCAACAACTAATTGTTTTTTCAAATCATTCGGATATTCCATTGATATCATTTCTAATTCAACTAATGCATCATCAATTATATGATCACGACGTACTTTTAAACGTAAATATGGATTTGATGGTTGACCAGTTACAGCTTGTAATATACTAATACGACGTTCTGAATACATACGTATTCGATTATCATAATATAAACCCATCATTTTTGTTGCTGGTGTCAAGATGAATGGATAATTCATAAAACTAAATTTTCCTACAAAATTTCCAATTATTTTACAATTCTACTTTTAAAACCCGTGTTTCTATTAGACGTTTTTGTCGATCTAGTAGAAACACGGTTTAAGAATTTAGAGAAAAAAAACAATACCCATTTCACTTTTATAATTGGCAAAATCCCGATCCATTTCAACTGTATCACTTAATGGTTCATTATAAAATTCAGAAAATGGTAAATAAGGTTTTCTACAATCTAAAACATGAATGCCTAATTCGGTAGCTAAAGGATCTATAGGTGGTTGATTTTTATTTAATTTAATTGCTAAATACGAATCATCCATTGATGCTGTTAGATCTTCATTTCGTAAATCTGGTGATTCAAGTACTCCAGCTAACATATTCGCATAATATAAAATCTAATAAAAATTATTAAATTAACAATTTTTTTATTATTATTAAAAAGAAAAATTAAACAAACTTTCATTAATTTCGTTGCTGATGTAATAACATTCTCATCTTGTACATAAAAATCACGTTGAAATGGTGTAACAATAACACGTAATGTTACTAATTGTTGTAAATTTTCTAATATATTTCGTAAACTTGAACGTCCAGTTTGTGACCAAATTTTTGCTAATTTTGCTTGTACTTCAATTGATAACCATTCAGATGCTCTACATATTGATGGTAATGCTGTTTCTAAAAAATCACCACTACCTAATACAGGTATTTCAAATACAATTAATAAAACATTAACAATATCATCTTGATTGCCATGTTCTTTTCTTGTTGGTAATTCCATTTGTAAATTACCAGCTAATGTTACTAATGCATTCACTAATGAATGTTCAAATATTGATGTTTTCAATTTGAATAATGCTGTATATGCACGACGTACAGATGATAAATCAACTGGTAAAATTTTTATTGTTGTTGCCGCTGTTGTTGTTGTTGTATCATTTGATAAATCTTCATCTTTATCTTTTTCATCTTCTAAAGAACGTACATCTTCCTTTTTCAAACCAGGAATCTCATCTGGAAATTAACAAAATTCAACAAAATAATCTCAATAGTGGCATAGTAAGGTTGGAGAAGTTGTGCTAGCTCTCTGCAGAGCAAATTTCAATTTAAACTAGACATACTGTAGGATGATGTAAAACTACCAGTACAAGCTCACTTTCAACACTGCGAGAATTTGTGAGAAATTGCACACATCAGTTTGGACTATGAATGTCTAGCTTTATGAACGGAGCTCTGTGTGTTACCTTTGTAATGTTTTACCTGCTTTCGTACACGAACTACTCTCATTATCTTTTTCTGTTTGTAGAAAACTTTTCGATAAATTTTCAATACTACTAAAGACTTCGCCTAATTTTCTAATAAGACTTAAATAACATTCAGTAGCTTCACATTCATCAATTATATCATAAAGCATTTGTTCTGTTAAATAACTAGTTGATGATGCTAGAAAATAATTGAATTTTTAATTAACAAAATTAAACGTTTATCTATTTGATTAGATACCACTACTATTCGACATTAGATAATTTCGTTCATCTAATGTATCTTCATTTGATAACATTTTTATTTTGTCAGTTGATTGATTTTTATTAAAATTTTTATCACTACTATCCGATGTTGATAATGTACCACCGTCACTTAATGTTCGTTGGATTTTCGTTGGATGTCGTTCACATAAACGTGCGTCTTGTGAACACAATTGTATAGCTTGAGCTGCTGCCTCGTCCGGACTTAATGGTTTCAACTAGAAAAATCAAAAATAAACAAAACAAAAATAAATATTTAGGAAATGACAAGACGTTTTTTCTGCCTTCTTTTTTTTTTTTTTGTTATATACAAAAACTTTTGAAGGTTATATTTAACAATAAAAATTGTCTTTCAAGATAGATTTGGAATAGGTGGAGCTTTTAGCAATACAAACAATAATAAAATACGCATAATGACATTTGATTTTTGGCCAAAATTGTTGCCAGTTTTCAGGTTTTTTTTGTTTCGCCGTCTCTAATGATTTTTGTTCTATTATATCAAAATATTTACTTGACCACTAGATGCACAGTATTTGTTTTTGCAATTTGGATTGCCACAACCGTCGGTTAATTGATAAAAATATCTTTCGATTAGTTTTTTGGCTGCAGCTCTCTTCATGTCGTCCTCTTTTGTTGTTGTTGTTGTTGTGATTGTTGTGCTAGTTGTGGTTGACTCAATATTATCGCTATTTGATTTAGTTGACGACGTAGCCTCTTGGTTTTGCCTATAATCGAGAAAAACAAAAATTGTCAACATATTTCTATATATATTTTTAGATAAATCGTGTTTACGATTGTTATAAAATGACATTCAAGTTTGACATTAAAACGTTTTAAACATAACCTAGAAAATTGGATTCTTTTTCGAGATTAATTGGTGGAATGTACCTTGAAGCGTCGTCTGGATCAGTAGTTTTATCGGATGAGTTCATAGAATTTATTTATAAAACGTTAATGTTGAGAAATCAATTGAAGGAGAAACCAAAAAAAAAATAAAAGGAAATAAAAGATAAACACGAAATTCACATAAACGATTTAATTCATAGAATTATTGTTGTATTTTGATTGAAACTTTTGTATTTTATAAGTCCTTTTTTTTAAATGTTTATGTTTTATTTATTTTGTACGAATTTCCCGTCACTTTATATTTTCCTTAAATAAAATGACATTACGACTGACTTCTCTAGTAATTTTATTAGGGGATTTATCGTATTCTTGTATTGGTACAAGTGTATAAAATTTAGTAATTTTTGTTTTAATAGTTAAAAGCGGCAAATTTAAAAATTACAACCTTACAATAAAAGTTTTTCAAGTTATATTTAGAGACTCCAGTTATTTGTCAATTATCATCCGGAATTCGCTTATTTTTGTATTTTTTATAACAAAATTCTCATTTTTAGATAGATCAATGACAATTGTCACTCATTTCTAGTGATTTTAATAGGGAATTATTGTATTTTGATATTGGTGGAATTGCAGAATTTGTTACAATCATTGAACTCTATATATAATTCGAATGATGATTTGATTTCCAAGGCGAACACGAAGATACAGGCGCTCTGAGACTATACGATTTTCTGTTAGACATCGTACCGTCACACTTATTAGTGCTCTCGTTAGTCTCGTAACTCTGGTACAAAAATTGACTGTTTTCTAATGCAATTATAATTTGTCTGTTAATTTTGAATTAAATAAACCATAAAAATCTCCAATATTCCCAGCTAGCAGAATCACGTCTTTTTGATGTGATTTTTTAGGCATTAGTCAGGTCGATTCATCAAAAAAGTAACGTGATAATGTCGTAATATTGACGATAATATGTCACAGTCACTCGACGTCATAAAATCTCGTCAATTCGTCGTCAATGAAAGACGTATCCACAACGTCCCTGCGACGTCCTATGAAACCCATTTAAATATTTTATACGGGATATATGTATAATAAAAAGCTATAGGTATACATTTGAACTTATTTATTTTGTGAGTCTCTTTGGAGAGAAAATATACAAATAACGTGGATGTTTTATAGTATATAGTTTATTAACAATTATGATACAAAGTACAAAGTGTTCTGGGTTTTTGAAGCTAAACGGCGATTTATTTAATAAATGACCAGATGAAATGGTGATGATTGTCACCAAATTTTCACGTCAAAATAACGTGCAAAAACACAAGGGACGTCATTCTGCTAGCTGGGTGAATTGGTGGATTTTAGCCTGCTGCGAGCCTTTGCTTCTTTCAATTTCCCTCTAGTTCTAGTTTTTGTTTTTCACTTACATCCTCTGCAATTTCATTTGGGCTTCTTTTCGAGATCTTCAACCTGGTCTTCTTCCCTCTCTTCTTTGGTGGTCTTTGCTCTTTCGTTCTAGCTATGTGGCCAGCTTACTGAAGTCTTTGTTTTCTAATAAATTTGTTCATCCGTTCTGTCTAGCTCTCCACATTCCGTTTTGCATGTCTTGGATCATATACGCTTTTCTTGAGATTTTCCTTTTGATAAATTTACAGCTTTGCATCCAACATCTCTTATAGCATGTTTACATCTGGTTGCAATTGCAAATGAAATACAAGTTGACACTAATAGTGTTAAAAGAAATAAAATTAAATGCAAAAAAATACCACCACCATCATCCCCAACATTAATGGATAATTTACAACGAATGTGAATGTGGGGAATGCAGTAACAATTGTTACTGCATTCATTATTAATAATGATGATGATGATGATGATGATGATGATGATGATGATGATGATGATGATGATGATGATGGTTGTGATAGTAGTAGTAGTACACCTAATAGTTATATTCAAGAATTAGAAAATGCTGTAATGATCTCGACTTTACATAATGAATTAGAACAAATGAAAATTAAACATGAACCCAGCTAGCAGAATGACGTCCCTTGTGTCTTTTCACGTCATTTTGACGTGAAAATTTGGTGACAATCATCACCATTTCATCACTCGTCGCTTTTAGACCAATAAGTAACGTGAATAAAACGTCAGGGTTTTCACCTATTCACGACGTCTCAATTTTCACGTGAAAATAACGTTATAATTTGGAACGAAATTTGATCGTCTGAGTTTAGCTGTTTTGTAAAACAAATAAACGAAAAAACGATGCCCAAATAAACGCGCAAACAATACAATAACCTACAAAACAGTAAAATAGGCCCTTAATTATTGTGTATATGTATGGTTTGGACAAATTAGTGGGTGATAGAATATCATAATTTTTACCATAAAAATGATAAAATATGCATGTGATTTCCAATTTTATCAAAAAGACGTGATTCTGCTAGCTGGGAAGAACGTCTATCATTCGAACATCAACGTTTAGTAAAAGGTTATAGTGAATTATTACATAATAAAGAGAAATTTTGGCAAAAACGTTTACATGATCAAATCAATGATTCATTAAAAGTGAAATATGAAGAGAAATTGTTTGAATAACAAGAATTCTTTCGAATGAAAATCCATCGTTTACGAACTACAAATCAGAGCTAGGTCATTGAAATTTCTAATAATTCTGATGATGATGATGATGATGATGATGATGATGATGATGATGCTAATGGTGATGGTAATGGAAAGAAGAAATCAGAAAATGATGAATTAAAGGCGACATTTTATGAACGTGATGAGGAAATTCAACAATTATCAAATGAAAATCTTGTTTCGAAAAATGACAAACCATCCAATGATGATGATGATGATGATCATCCATAATTATCTACAATTATTGTAAATACATTGTTACCAAATTAAATTATTTTTGCATATTGTTTTGGTTTTTATTTTGGAATATCCAATGCCCAATCCTGTTGATCCTAAACCAAGTTTAAGATTATGTTTCAGGTATAATAATTTATGAACAGTGAATGAATATTATGCAATAATGGATAAGTTTTTATCCAAAGAACAACAAATTGATTCAATAAAATTGGCTGTAATATGTAGGAAATATATGGAAAAGAATCAAAATAATAAAAGAAATGTATGATATTTTTGAAGGTGCTGAAGCACCACATACAGGTAATTAAATACGGTGTTTAATATAACACCATATCACAATTAATGTTTTTTGTTTTAAATTTCCATCGGAATGTCTTGGTAGTTGAAATATTTAAGTTTTTGATGGATATTTCCCTTATAAACGTATTCCATTGCGATATTGGATAGTGCGGGGCGGGGGTCAACCAGTATCGCTTAACCCCTTTCAAATAGGTCTGTCAGCTAGATAGTATGTGTGAAGACCCTATCCGATTGCAACAAGGAGGTTATAACTGGAGTTGTTACTCCCAAAGGATTTGTTGCAGCATTTACTCTAATGCCTCAGTGAATTGGCATCCATCATTTAACAAACCAAGGACCCATACAGATTCTATTGAGTTTTTACACTTCTTGCCTACAGATATATAACGAGTTCTTTTTACATTTATAATCTATATCCAGGGGCGCGCCGACACAGTGTGCAATGTGTGCGGCATACACTGGCGCCTCGGTAGTAGGGGCGCCAAAGATTTCTGCCGGGGAAGAAATTTTTTGTGATTTCGAAATTTTGTTTCATAAATTTATAATTAACATGTATCGTATTTGATTTGTACTTACTGATGCGTTTTTTAAAGTGATTTTTTATTGAAGGGGAGTGGTATAGGGGCACCAACTACAGTCCTGCACACAGATGCTGGGCACTTCTGGCGCGCCCCTGTCTATATCCATGGACTTCGAATCCCTATGTTAAACAATGGTGGAGTTTCGTACACATCAAGTTTTAAGGACAGAGAATAGCACCAGGGCAAGTTGTCCCTTTCTAACTTTCTACGCATGGTTATTTAATAAAATATTGTGCTGTTCTCATATTAGTGGGTTTTCACTCACGATCAGTTGGAAAGAATAAGCCTACCCCGGCACAAGCTATCTGTTTTTAAAAGTGGTAGACTACACTCCGCCTAATCTCTATTCGGAGTCCATGATACCACCGCTTTTTACGTCCCTTAAGTGGATGCCACCTCCGTCACGCCCTACTTGTCTATATAGTTGGCATTAAATAGGGAAAAGTTGGGAATGTAATATGAGACGTACAATTGCCACATTATTTCGATTTATTTCAATTTAAAATGTTATAATTATTGGTACCCACAGTGCGATAAAAGCTATACAAACTTCATCACTAATCATAAGAAATGTTAAAGAAATTAATAATAAAACAAAATAATAATTATTTTTGTTTTGTTTATGTTACTAACAAACAAACAAACATATAGTATATCCCCTAAATAACGGAGTCAAAATTGCACATAAAATAATGCATTTGAAAACATTAAAAAAATAATAATCAATCATCATAAACAATTAAAACTGTTTTTTTTTTACATAGAATTATACTATAATATAAATAAGGCACCTGCCTTTGAAACAAATAAATATTATAATTAATATAAAATAATCATTTTTTTAATAAAAAAAAAAACACAAACAAAACAAAACGAATCGTTACCTTTCATTTGCGATTACAAAATAATAGAATTTCATCTATAATCTTAGTAATTTTACAACAAATCAAATTTTCAAAGGCAAAAACACCCCCAAAATCAATCAATTAATTATAATTTTAATAAAACCCACATTATATCCTACAAAAATACACTATCGTATTGATGGACCGGCCAATTTCCGATAGTAACAACATTATATAATTACATACAAAAAAAAAATGCTATATATTAGAACAATTAATAGAATTCTGGAAAAATATTCAACAATTTCCTCTTTATTTTTATAATAATTCGATAAAAATATGTTTTAATTGCACAATATATAGGCTTGGACATTTGTTTATTTTTTTTTTTTTTTATAATAAAACACACATGATGCACATGAAAAATTTCAGTCTATTTTGGCAAAATTTCCCATCGCACTTTGAATTTTACAACAGATGGTCCCACTATTTATTTATTTATTATTATTTTAAAAAAATACAACACAAAAAAGTGTAGATGCGCTTTAAGGCACACTTTTACCTGAATGTGATCCTATTATAAAATGCACAAAATACAAATTAAGTACCAAAATTAAAAAAAAAAAAACGAGCCCTAATTTCAACTATAATCCCCAATTCGTTTACTTAGCTTTGGTCTGTGGAATGTATTTTAATTAAATCGTTAATTATTAACAAATCGGACAAGGATGGAAGACGATTATTTTTAAATTAAAATAATTGAATAAGCAAACAATTGAATCAAAAACAACTAATTAAGGACTACTTATTCCGCTTTTATTTGTTTGTACTGTGTCCTTTATATAGCAAAATTAACTAAATAAATCTATTTTAATTGTTTAACTAATTGTGGATGTGTTCTGGCAACGATGGCTTGTAATTTCTGTAACTGACTAAGTAGATTATGATTTGAATCTTCTAAACTTTCAATTTTACTACGATAATTATTATTTTCGTTTACTAAAATTTCAACTTTCTTCTCCAATTGATCCATATATTCCTTCTTCTTCCTTCGACTCTCCTGCGCTGATATCTATAATCATTAAATAATTTATAAAACGAATTGTTTAAAATAATTAAAATCTATACTTTATTCTTGATTTTCCTTCGGATCTTCTTCAAGGATTTCTCTTCAGCTTTCGTTAAAGGTAATCGAGTTGGTACAGGATAACCTTCAGCAATCAACGTCCGTTTCTCTTCTTCCGTCAACATTAAAGTGCCCGTAGATCCTTTCTATAAATTCAACAAAACAATTTTAGTTGTCATTGTAGCATTACAAATTTATTTAAAATAAACTACCGGTTGACTACTGATTAAAGGTGTGTGAATTGGTTGGCGGGTAGTTGTATGATTCAATAAAACTTTAGCAGTCGTTGAGACTGTTGTTTTTCGTATATTCGGCGATGGTGGTTGTGAAATTGTTGTATTATCTTCACTATCTTCACTACTACTACTACTACAACTTGGTGGTGTTGGTGGTAAATTAAAACCATTAATTGGTTCAAGTTTTATATTTAATTTCGGTATTTGTAGATTACGTTGTGGTATGATACTATGCGGGGATGTTATCATGATATTTGTTTGTTTCAACATTGGCTTCTCCTCTTCACTCTTCTAACAATAAACACAGAAATTTAATTAATAATAATTCAGACAGAGTGGGAGAGAGAAAATAGTTAATTACCACATCAATATCGAAATGTAATTCGCTGGTATTCATGAAACTTGATTGTGGTGATGATGGACATGATGAATGTGGACTATCTGATTCACTTAATGGTTCATCTTTTATTGAAATCGCTCGATCTGATAAACGTTCACATGATATTGTTGGGAAACAGTCTTCTTCTTCCATTTCTACTGAAAATTTGGAAATTATTTTATTAAATAGATAATGAAATATTTAATTTTTAGAAAAAATTTACCATCGATTTTCTTTTGTTGTGTTGGTGAATCTGGTACTGTATCACCATTAGATGCTAAACTATATGAATGTTCAGTTTTTATCGGTCTTGTACCTAATGCAGCATCGGTCATTAAACGATCATGTATTACAACATCTTTGTCCATATATGTCCAACAAATATCACCAGATGAATTCAAACGGAGCACTTCTTGCATTGTCTAGAAGAACCAAAATACAATAAATCAGTGATTGGGGATTTGGTGATAATAATTATTCAAATCTTTATCAATGCTATTGTGGTATTCTTTTGTTTTTATTTGGGTGGAAAAATAGATAAAAATAGGAAAATTGAAAACTGAATTTCCAACTTGTCACTGTCATTCAAGATAAATTTGACATAACAACTAGTTGTGACATCTAGTTGTATTCAATCGAACAACTAATTGTAAACCCAAAATGGCGCGAATTATTATAATTTAAACTGGATATTAAATACAGTGTAATCTCTCTATAGGGATTCCACCGAAAAAATCTGTTATTGTCCAAATTTTAAGTTTATTCCAATTTATTTCATTTGATTTGAATTGAACTTAAGATTTTGGTAGATATTTATGTATGTGGTAATAAATCAAGTGATCTTTTGAAGATAAATATCAGAATTTTACAAAACTAGACCAAAAGTGCAAAGATAGATTTATTGCAGGATTTTTTGGTAGATTTGTTCTTTAGTAAATAGCTATAAATTTCGAAGTATTTTAGGAATTTTATTAAATCACCGCTAATAACTCAATCTATCTAAATAAAAAACTGTTTTTAATTTATGGATGTTTGGTACATCTTATAGAATACAAGAAATGCAGCAAAAACTAGGAAACGTGTTAAACTAGTTTTGAAGAACACGTTAGAAATTGTGTGCTTACTTTTTTTTATGAGGGGATCTTTCTTAATTTCATTTTGAATCTAAAAGAAAATTCAATTTTGGCAAATTTTTTTTAATTCAAACAGTTTTACACACACAAACATTTCAAGGAAGGTAAACAAATTCGCTTTAAATTATGAAAGATTTAATAGAAGAGTCAATGATCTCCAATATTCGCTACGCTTGTGATTTCCAAAGCCTTCACCTTGCTTGTTTTTCTATCTTTTTCTTTTTATAAATTCAACTAGTGTATGTTTGTCAATCTAATAGTAATAATTTTCGTATTCAACTACAATCGAATAATAATAATAATAATAAGAAGAGAATGAAAACAATGTTATAGCATTATGAAAGACGACACCTGTAATGTGTCTAATAAGAGGCCCCGTGCGAAATTTTTGTCAAGTCCTTGGCCCGGGCCAATTCCTTCTCTTCACACATACACACACATAACAAAACAGTGTCAACAACCTGGATCTATGCTGGATAACCGCACTTTGTAATGATAGTCACGGTGTTTTCTACAAGACCTCTCCAAATATCAAAAAAAAAAAAAACAACAACTCAATAGAAATATATAGCAATTGTCTGGATCAATGATGATGATAATAATAATTAAAAGTCTTTTTAAGACAATCAAGTAATGCTTCAATAAATTGTATATAAAGTAGCAATACAAAATGAATTCTTTTGTGCGGTCTACAAACTTGAAAGAATTCGCGGATCAGTTATTTAAAGCTTTATAGTGTGAATTCAATGAGCAATAAGGACACGAAACGTTGAAGGATTGCAAAATATTTCAAAAACACTTGCTGACTATAGTTGTTTATAATTCTAGTTTCGATTTGTTCAAAATAATAATAATAATAATAATAATAATAGAGATTCTAATTTTTAGTGTAAAGAAGACCGTTTCAGTTCTTTGCACTTTTATGTAAATTATATTTAGATTATTTCAAATACAAAAAAAACTAATCTTAATATTTTCTGATAATAAGTCGTACCTAAGTCGTAGGTATGGTATATTTGTTTACATTATTAATTCAATGGTTGACTAAATAAATTTAAGTAGTAAATCCATTATTGCCCAATTGTTAGGTCATTGTACCCTAAACTAACAACTGTAAAATTGATGACCATTCAATATAATTTACATCGACGTTTGTGTAAAAAAAAATTGTTTAACACTAAGCAAAAATTCTCGGTAACATAATGGACTAGATCTAACTTGATGCTATAACAGATTATTGATAAGAACGCGGGAAGAGTAAGCGTTGAACTCACCCTCAAACTCGGTTTTTGTCAAATATACAGCACTAACTATATTCCTGTAACACCCTTAAAATAGGCTAAAATCAAAAAATTTTATATCTTTACACAGAGTCCCTAAACAGTTCCTCTCGCCGCCAATCCCAGTCTTTGATCAAAATCGAGATTTCTACCCTTAAGACGACAATCTTCTAACCATAGCCGGAAATTGGAGTACTTGACGACTGTGGCAACTTACCGCCCTCATATCCCGAATTCTTGTTTCATTTGTAATCGGCAATCCACAATTTATCGCGTCTTTCAATGCGCCTGTGGCTGGCGCCGACTTCGCCACGCCCTAGTACCGGCTCTACAGTCAAGTCGCTATTGTTTCACTATATAATGCATCTATTACAAGTCAGTTAATAATCGAATTCAAGATTTTGTGCCTTCTAGGAATCAAACCAATTAGACACTTTGAACGGAGCAATTCTGATCGATCGAATTACAAAATCGACTAGATTACACGAAAACAAAAAAAGCAATAGAAGGAAAAAAAACCGACTTAGAACTCGATAGAGTAGCTTTCACTAAACCACCAGTATCTTATTATTCATGATTATTATTCATTCGAATAGAGAAATCTTACTTTTCCCTATAACATGCAATATTTTCAAAATGAGATCTATGTATGTTCTTTGTTATAAATAAAATTGATTATAAACAATCATTAATCAATAAACTACAAATTAATTAACCTTAACCCAAAATTATAACTTCCGAAATGTTACTTACTAGATAAGTCACCTTTGATTGGGTATTTTTTTAGAAAAATATCTGTGTAAAATATCGAACATGTAGATTACCTTGACCGTTAATAAATAGAAATTTAAAAGTGCAGGTATTGGAAAGAATCCTGTATTAGAATTAATTATGTAGTTATGAAGTGATTTTCGAATTCTACGTATTCACCAATATGTAACGGGAATTGTAATTTTATTTTATTTAAGAAAAAAATAAATAAAAAAAAACAACTAGGAATTATCCTCGTTGTTATTGTTCAATGCCAAATGATTTGTAATCACTACTGTTATCTAACACGAAAAAATTCTTTTAATTTGTAAAACAACAACAACAATTGGCAACATATCGACAATTTAAATAAAACCTAATCTCTGGTATTTTCCAGGAATTATTGGATTATAGATGAAAATTCTATGTTTTTGTATGTTTACAGGTATTTATCCTTTATTCTACAGAAAATGAAGCCATGTTTGTGATTATTTGAAGAATGATTTCATTTATAATTTACAAGAAACGTTAATAGGATATTTCGTATATAAATGTAAAAACCAGAATTTTAAAAAGCAAAAATCCAGTGATTGCTAATTAAATTCATAAAATAACAATTACTGTAATTAATCGACAGTATTATGTTTTATTTAATTAACAATTTTTTTTTAAAGGAATATTAATTAGTAGTAAATAAAAACAATGCCCATTGGACCGTATCTTAGATTGCTAAAAATTATTCCTAGCTTCTTGTTATATTATGGATGGTTTCAAAACTTTTTTGCCCACATCAGGTTTTAATTATTCACGGTTCTATTTTATTCATTTATCAGCATCTGCTTTTTTTATTTCCATAAATCTTATTGTTAATAGCGTAACTAATAATTTGTCTTCTTCTTTGAATACAATCAAGATTAATGAACAAATTTTTGGATGTTTTGTAATAAATCGAAGAGGAAAATTTAACGGTAAAGAAACACTTCCGTTTCCATATACGTGAGAGTTTTTCGATTTATTATAAATCCTGATTTGGTCATTCATATCCGGTCAATCCACCATGACTAATTCTTTGTTGCAATGTGTTGAGAATACGGCACGATACAGTAAATTTTTGTTTGACGTTCTACTATGGACGCAGCTTTAACTTGAATTGTGATGTAACTCTTCTTAGTGTATCCTCAATAAAATGGAAATTGCAACACCAAGGTGTGGGAATTTCCTGACCAAACTTGACAGAAACGTTTAACTACTAAAAGATAGCAATTGGTTAAAATTTCATTCATGAAACTGTTCTTTCAGTTTCTTCCAACAATTTTACCAGGTGTATGTTTTGCAAGATTTTGTTCTTTTCTTTATTGTTTCGGCTTTTGATCGTTTGTTTTATTGTGTCATCAATGTCATCATGCCTCCTAGCCAATAAAGCGAATTTGATAGAGGTCGTATTGTTGATTTGCGCGAAGATGCACAGAGAAATTGCTATCAGGGATAGTCTAGGGAGGGTCAAGAACGTCGCAGAAGATGAACCGTGGCGGCAAACAAGAACAAATGAGGTGCATGATAGCTATCTTCGTCTTATGGCAATTAGAGGTCGATTCTTCAGTACCAGATCAATTGTTAGCCAACTTAGGTCGTTCTGTAACCCTTCCAACAGTTTACCGCAGAATCCGAGCTTTCGGCTTGCAACTGTATCGGCCATATGTTGTGTTACCATTAACAACTCAACACCGACAGCAGCGTTTAGAATGGTGTAAGTTACGACTGCACTGGAACCAAGAGTGGCATAGGGTGGTGTTGAGTTATGAATCCCGGTTCTGTTTGGGAATGCATGATGGACGAAGACGAAGACGCGCGGAATGTCGCAATGCTGAATTTTCGGTTGCGAGGCCTGTGCACCAAACTGTAGGGATTATGGTATGGGGGTGCTATAACTTATGGGAGTAGGTCTTGTTTGGTATTCCTTCAAGGCAATATGACTGCACAGCGATATGTGAATGAGGCAGTAGAACTCCATATTCCATTGGGCAGATTTCCAGGAGGATAATGCCCGTCGTCATATTGCAAGACGTTCTGTGGACCAATTTGCAGAGGGTAATGTCAATCTTTCGTCTATAGAGCATGTTTGGGACATTATGGGGAGAAGGCTGAGGAGTTGCTGCAGCCTCCACAGACATACATCTGTGGCGAGCTATTCGCCCTAAAACTCGCTCAATACTCGCAAGAATATGTTGCTGGTGGATGTTTGTTTCCACTTGAGACATCAGCGTGCACGAGAGACTTTTCGGTGTAAGTTTATGTTCGAAAAATATTTTGTAGTTTTCTGCATGATAGAAACACGCATAAATTGCCTTGTCCAGTGAAAAGATCACTTCTTTACAAACAGAACGGTCTAGTTTTCTTTGAGTGGCAAATAATGAATGTTGAAAACGAGCAAATTCTGTTATGCTTAGACGGTGTCCTTTAAAATCTTAAGACTTTAGTATTCTTCTCTGTCTAAATTTCGGCTTAAAATCGATCTTGTCTCACTCATCCTAATGAAAAGTCAATTAGCTCGATTTCAAGCCAGGATTTAGAAAGATAGACTTCTCATTGATAACTAAGCAAAATACACGTTTACATGAAACATGTTGTGTATATGTAGACGAGACATAGATTTGTGTTATATATGTACATTACATAATGTTTTATAAAGTAGAATATATGTATAAATTAGTACATAATTTGTAACCCCTCGGGCTAAGCTAGTGAAACCCGAATGACTATACACATTATAAACGAGGCTTGATACTTTTGAGAAATATTTTTTGAACTAATTTCTACATGTACGACTCTCGTATTTTGTTGAAAATCACCCAATAATATACAGTAAGCCTTTTCTAACAAGTAAACCTTACGAGGTGAAAGCTGCCGATTTTGATGATCTTTGGTATACAGTAAGCGGCAGTAAAACAGGTACATGGAGGAAGCATCAACACCATCCACTCTCATAAAAATCAACTAAACACTCAGAACTGTTGTCGATCTTTATTTGTACAGTTGCCTAGAAATCTGCCACAGTAATAATTACTCATGCTTCTGACAAAGATAACAAATGTTTTTCATCTGTTACAAAATATTAGTCTGATAGATAAAATTTGTAAGATATAACAGTGCAGGCATGATACATTAAAACCCAATTAAGTATGGGTGGAGTCAACAACCGATATTCTTATACTTCTGACTGACCCGAATCTGTTTATTCCAAACTAACAGCAAAGAAATGAGAGTGGGTATCATCTCCTGTGTACTTGCCTAGTTTGCAAATGCATACTGTATAGATAGAGAAACTCATTCTAAGGAACATGTGTTTTACGGTTTGTGCCCTTTCTCAAGTTTAAGGGAGAAAATTGGGGTTAAAGATCACCTTGCAAAATCAGTTTTTCCCAAATATTTCTAACACGGCTCAATATTTTCTGATGAGTTAAACGTTAAATAATAGCGATACCTAAGGGCTATAATGCTGCAGAAAGCAATTTTCAATAGCTTATTTGAGGGTCAAGCTATATATATATTTCTTTGTTTTTTACCCTTTTCTACCCTATGGTTAAGTTTATAAATCTGGAATTTTGTGTGCAAGTAGCAAATTGAAGTATAAAAGTTACCTGTTTTTGGAATTTTTCATATTTTTGGTAATCAGGGGTAATTGAGGTTGAACTCCGAGTAAATGTGAAGGTATAAAATTTTAATTTGCTGTTTATTCTGCACAGTATTGAACCTAATTTCAAATGATTCTCCCATAAGCTTGAGAACGGGCACAAACGGCAAACCATGTGTCCCTAATCCCTAATGAATAAGTTTGTCTATCTATATCTATACCAAAGATCATCAAAATTGGGAGTTTTCACCTCGTAAGGTTTACTCATAAGAGGATTATTAGTATACCTACCATCTACCATATGTTTTAGTACTTAAAAATCTAATCTCAATCGTATACAAGCATTCATAAATTTACGATAATTTTTGAATAAATATCATTGTAAATTTATCTGTTTTACCTGGAAAATAGACATGCAAACATTACATGATTACCAAGTATAGATTAGAGGACTTAAGTTGTCTACAAAATCAAAAACTCGCCAGCATCTTAACTCTCCAATCAAAAATGAATAATCGTTGAATTGATTATGGGAAAAAACCCACAATTTTATTGAATAATTAATAACAACAAAAAAAAAATCGAAACAAATCTTCGAAGAAGGTTATGTGGAAAATTCAAAAATTAGGTGGTTAAACTATAATAACTGTGAACGCGTGTGTGGAAAAATGATAGAAATTTTGTACAAATGATAATATAACAAAGCTTTTATCATCAAAAAGGAAATCCTTAAAACAAATACTATTATTATTATTATCATCATCTAAGTTGTATTATTTTTTTTATATATATTTTTTTGGTAGTTCTACGAATTTTTCATATTTACATTTCATTCATAAAATCAACTATCAATATTTATTTAAATTATGTAACATAAGAACAAAACTAGAATTTGTGCACATATATACAAAAAAAAAAACTTATCAATCTTATCTACCTATATGTAGATTTTTAATTATTTCCAATGTTACCTACATAATTATGGGCAAATAGTTTACATTACAATTAACGTAAAAACTACCAAAAAAAATCATTGTTATTTCCTGTTTTGAAAAGAGACAGATCTATGATGGAACACACACACACACACACACAAATGACCGGATATGGACTTGAATAATGGAATGTTAAAGATGATAATTTCGTCAATACAGACTGTCTCTACTCTCTAAAATGAAGGAAGTACAGAATTATGATAAGAATCATTTGTTGGAAAGCTCAACAACCATTTAAGCCAAACTATTACAATAATTTGTCTAGACATTGATGAACTCTACAACAAATATTTATCGGTATATATGGACTTTCTAAATTTTCTAAATGCAATTTTGAACAGAATCGAACCAAAGGGCCTTGCCAAAGATAGACCGAAATCGTATATACAGACTTGGTCATACCAATATAAAGTTAAACATTTGTTATCTTTGTTATGATCGTGGTGAAACATCAGCGAACAAACGTATCAGACAAAGATCGCAGTATATCTAAATTTTCGGTCAAATATACCATTTATTCTCTATTTAATCCATTCAAACCTTTGCGAACCCTCTAATTGTAAGAGTGGGTGTTAGTGGGACTTTTTCGTATGTTCGTAGTGGAAATGCCAAGTCTGTATATTGCAAGTGTTTTTGCATTGCCACACATCTGTATTACAATCGAGGGTTGTATTGATTTTAATTGATTCCAATGGCTCAATAATTGTATTATCAGTTGTTTTATTTATTTCATATTATCGTTTTGTCATATTCATATTATCTGTGACATAAAATTCAATAAAAAAACTTTTACGTAAATTTTATTAATTTTAAAATTTCAAAATTTTTATAGCTTCCATTGTAGGTGGTATTATCGCTAGTGTTTTCTATAACAACAACAAAAATAATGTACATACATACATACACACACACATACATATACAATATAACAATTGTTATTTGTTATCAAAAACCGTAATTGTCTAAATCGATAAATAGAAGGCCACTTGTAGTGAGAATTATTGTAAATTGTTAAAAAAAAAATCTCAAAATTCACGTTTACATAACAACAAATATTTTCATCAAAAAATCGATTCTCTAATGAAGAAAGCAAAACAATCATATAAAATTGGAAAATTTCTACCGGATTTGATTTGAAATGAGTCAAAAAAGAATCAGTAAAATGTCAAGGTTTTCTTTTGAGAGAAGTCAATAATAGTAACTTTATACTTTTCCTCTTAAGTTTTTGTGGAAAAGACGATCTTTTTATTATATCGTTAATTGTTCTTTTTGTTTTAATTCGAAATAAATTAGCAATGACTATGCTTAAATTGAAAGAAAGTCGAGTATTGGAAAACAGGTTGGTTTAATGCCTTTCCTTTTTTTTTTGTTGCTTCCATCCATCTATCTTTTACCTCTCTAATTGTTATTGTAAATTTCTAAAATTAGCGTTTTTTTCTTACAGTTTATGCATCTAAAATCATCAATAATATTATCAGTATGATGGGAGGAGATAAGTTTCATAACAGGTGATAGTAAATATTGGAATTATCAGACAAATATAGAGGAATCGATATAACACTGTGGTAATGGAGTTTTTTTTTTCTAAAAAAAATTAAATAAATGAGTGAAAGCATTAAGAATTTGGAAAAAAGGCAACTTTCGAATTAACTTCTTTGTATATTGTGCAACAACCTTCATTATATCTGTAGATTAATTAAGTTATACTCCAATATTATACAGAATGTTCCAATTTACGACTCCACCTCGACTAAACTATACCTCATCCATATTAACGTGAAAGTAATGATAGCGCATGATCAATAATCGGAGAAGAACTATTGGTTTAAACTTGAAAGATGCGAAAGCACAAATTACACGATGTAATTATTTTAAAAAACAACAATAAGTTAGAACGAATAATGTATATTTCCAACAGTCAGTTAAGATCGGCTTCATACTTTTGCTCCTAACATGGCAATTTACAGTATTTGTTACCGATTCGATAGTTGAACACATTAAGAAAACGTAACATACAACATTAAAATTGCCGGTATCTACCCAGTACCCGATTAAGTTTAAAATAATTCTCATGACACGTCCGCCGCCCCAACTGATCACTTACTTTTTTGTAAAGACATAAATAACAATAATATTTGTTTAGCAAAAAGGGCGTTAGAAGATCTCTTTAGTTGGAGTGCTAAATCCGATTCTATATCTACCCACATTTAACTTAATTATAACTATGAAACGGTGCTTTGTGATACGCACTATAGCGAAAACATTGTCCCCAGGCCACATATGGTCGTTCACGCTTTTTTTTCTACGAAACGCAAAGTACTACTAACCGTACCAGTTCTACAACCTTTTCTCACCTACATACTACACACACACACACACACGTGTACTTATATAAATTATGATTAATTTGATAGATTTTTTTTTGAATATTGTTTTAGATAATTTGTAGGCGGTGAAAATTTCGATATGTAAAAGAATCTAGGTTGGTCTAATCTTGATAAAGATAAACGACAAACAGTCTAGATAACTATATAGTGCAAGAAAGTAGATTTCTTAATCC
This sequence comes from Lydus trimaculatus, assembly GCA_037414755.1. Lineage (NCBI taxonomy): Eukaryota > Metazoa > Arthropoda > Insecta > Coleoptera > Meloidae > Lydus > Lydus trimaculatus. The sequence goes on along the minus strand of JAZBGY010000311.1, from coordinate 48,428 downwards.
GGTCCTGTCTTTTTAATCATCTCCAAGATGAACTAAACCAAAACAAAACAACAACAACAACAACAACACCAAAACCAATATTACGTCACTAGTGATTATTTTTACGGACAATTACCTATAAATAACTATATTATAGTTTTATTAATAATAGCTTTCAGTTTCTATGGTACATATATATACAGGTACACTCAATTCCACATGAAATGCATCATCGATTTAATAAAAATAAAGCTACAACTTTGAAACTTTAGCAAAATAGTGTCCTCTTGTGTATATGCAATCATCAAATTGATGCTGTAGCTCGTCCAGATTGTTAGAAGTCTTTCTGGATCAAAAATACACAGGCTGGTAACATGCCCGACTTTTGCCGATGTCCGGTTAATGGATGGGGTTTGACATTAACCAATAGAGTTCACACATCTGTCTATCCACGGCGCACGAGTTGTTGATGTGGGCGTATCTCCACGGTAACCTAGTTCTCAATCTGTGTATTTTTGTTCCAGAAAGACCTCTAGGTCATGTCCCAGACATTTTCGATCGGTCTGGTGACCAATTGCATACTGAGTTTGCAACTTTGCATTACCTTACTGGAAAATACTATTCGGTAATGTCTGTATATGAACGACACCAATACGGAAATTTTCGATATACTGATGGGCATTAAACAGAAAACGTCCAAACCGTATCGCTTCTTACACCATGACTCCCGGTGTTAAGGCTGTATCAACTCTTCTATGGCCATCATCATCATTGATGATCTTAATTCCGATGTTTTTGCATTCAATGAAAGACGTCGGTTTTAGAGAGATGAATGTATGTAAATCGTTGTCATTGAGATGTTGTGATCCCGCAGGGTATTGTCTGAAATCTATCTCTTGTAACTTGTAAGCACTGGTGTGAGAAGTCGGGGTTGATACAATGGGACAGTCTTCCAGAAGGACGAGGTTGCTGAATGATTTCTTTGAACGAAATGATAGACCTGGCTCTTTCATCCCAATAATTTTTCCTCTATCAAAATCTGAAAAGTTTGGTAAAATTCGCACGTTATCGGGATTCGAACCATCAGTTTACCAACTCGCTTCTGTCTCTTCCATATATCCATTGGGCGAACAAGTTACAGTTGGAATGTTTAGAATTGCGTAAAACATAGTAAACGTTTTGATACATTTGACTGGACATGTACCACAGAATTTTGAGAAAAAATTCACAATCTTCCTCATGCTTATGACAAAGATAGATAGATATTCAAGAAATAAGGATGGTATTTTAGAATTCAATTGGAGAAAGGTGGTGTCTATAACCACCATTCTTACACATCTATTTTGCCCAGTTTCTCTTTATCTCATTCTAATCCTACATGTGAAATTTGGGGTGGTAACGATGCTTTTCCCTAATGTACTATTTGGTGTATTTCATATGAAAGTTACTAAATTTTAATGTTTATCGTATTATAAACCGTAACAAACGATCATTTATGTATTGTAATGCAACTTTCGAAATTTACAGGACCGGATTCTAGATTTCTATAAAATTTAGGAAAATTACCGGACAGCCTGTATATATCAGTAACATATTTGTATACGAGAAAATAAATAAAGTACGCGACCTTGTCTTAGTTTTTTTTTCACTAATAACAACAACAATAATAGTAATAATAATAACAAACGGAAGTGGAAATGTTTATATTGTAAAATTGTATAGTATTAGACAATTATACAAAAAAAAAAGCAAATTACGATAAAAAATTTTGCATTTTCGTTAATTTCTTCTAAAAACAAATAATAGAAACGGTACATTGGCCTAAAATCCTGAAATTTCCATCAATGACACTTATAATAATAATAATAATAACCGATTTAACAGATGTGTTGTGTTAAAATGCAATCATGTTCTTAAAATAAAATGCAAAACTGTCTGTTCTCTAACGATCTTTTGATTTTATGTGTAAATATACAGTACGTCTACAATCTACAGGAAATTATTTAAAATAAGCTACAATTGATATACAGGTTGTCTTGCAACGAACGATTTTACCGGTTTATTGGTTTATTGGAAATAAGATTAATTTTTTTATTGAATACCAAGAATAACAGTCGAACAATTGGGAAATTTTCATAACAATATGCAATTCTTATCGAGAACAATAGAAATGTTACACTATGCAAGCAATCATTCAAATCTATTTAAAACACACGATAATCATGTTTGAGGGGCTGATTTACTGAGAAAAAAACCACAACAACAAACAGTTAATGAGATCAGTTAGATTCGAACTATAAGGAAGGCCGGTGACCGATGATGACGACAAGATTTGATCATCAATTTTATTTATTGTTGAAGTAGAGAAGTTGTGTGGCATGAGTCACGTCATGCTCATCATGATTTTACAATCACTTCAACATCCTTTCTCTTCTTAAATTAAATTATTATCATCATCATCATGATCAAATTAATATCCTGTTCCAATTTGCATTTCACTCTATTAATATAATTTTTCATTATAAAAATAACATGATTTATATTATTATATAAAATAAAATATACAGGAAGATCTTTGAGTCTGTTCATCATCAATAGAACAAAAACAGGAAAGATTTCTATCTGATTTGCACGATCTTACAGAAATTCACGATTCTATCACAATTCTTCAATGTTTGCTTTTAAAATTAATCTTTCCTAATACTCATAATTCATAAAACAGAAGAAGCATGACTCATTATGTAAGGGTGCAAAATTTACTTTGCACTTTCAGCGAATCGTACAAAATCTCTGACTTACTTACTTACTTATTAGTGAATGTGTATACCAATTATCAAGGGTTGTAAGTAAGAAAGTTGTTCCAATTCCGGTTTATTAGTAAAGAAGTAGAGCGAAAGGCCGTCGACCAAACACAAACAATCAATCTGGTTGATATTTTGTTAAATTAAATTAGTGTGTCCATATCTATGTGTGTGTGTGTTAAATGGTTTTTCCTCTAAAATTTACAACAGGAATAATCCTAAATCTATTATTATTGGGGTTTAGTCTTTTGCTTCCTTAATATGGCAAAAAGACCGATAATTTGAAAGGACCAGGATATGAGAGTCAAATTCAAAATGAAAACTATCAGATGAATTGTTTTTTGTATAATTCAGGTCAAGTTAAGCAACACAGGAGTGCCGAATCTACAAGGATACACATATGTTTATTTGTTGTTTCATTTCAATTTATTGAAATAGTTATACTGTCTCTATCGTACTTATTACCACAAGAAATGTATATTTGTGTTACTCAGCTGAGCTGTATACCTCCACTTCCATTTCTCTATTGATCAATTAATGAGTGGGAGTGACAGTCTGTATAAATGAGGAAATTTGTTGCAAGTCTTGACCTACGTTTTCGTTATTATTGAATTATTATAAACAACACGATTTGACCCTGTATTGTTTTTATTCAAATTCCATCCTTTTCTATCAAATATCCATTAATTGATTTGATTGTTAAAATATAATTAATGAGATAAATCGAATATTGTTGTGGAAAAATACTATATTTATTAAAAATATTGACATAAATAACAACAAAACTGTTATAGACTTAATAAATCAGATTCCTGTAGTTTAGCATGTCTGTTCGGCAAGTTGAAGATTCGCGTTCGAATCCCGGCCCAATACTCGAAAAAATTCGATGGGATATGCGGTATCTTTTAAATTTCCTACAATAATAACCTAGAAGTGTTTCTATTATGACTCAACCAGACAAATTAGGATAAATTACATTTTATTATAATAAAATGTTAAATGTTATAAGGGGATAAATGACCCCCGTGTCCTTTTTGTTTCTTTTGTTGTTATCATTATTATCAATACAAACTTGAAAACAACAATATTGACTTGTATTCGATTATTTGAAAAATTTATTGAATCATCAAGAATTCTAAAGGATATACCTCTCTCTAATCGATTGTAAATATACAGGGCTGTATTAACAAATTTGGGCGATTGGGCTAGAAAATTTAATACCATCGCCAAAAGAATCCTAGAGCAGGTATATGAAAGTTGACTGACTTTGATTATGGTGTAATCAAAAAGTATCAGCAGTAAATTTTGAAAATAACCAGCTAGCCGAAAGCCACCGGTAAACGATAGAGAGAGATACGGAGATTTGGTGAGCAGTGTAAGTGAACGGTCTGTATAGCAGCAGGATTCCATTCAGTGAATGCCTCGTATCCATCAAGACAACAGAAGTTCTAGTTTTGACCTCGATAAAAATCTATAAAAGCCATGAATGCAATTTAAAAAACCGCTAGAAAACCTTTCTCCTATAACATATTATCACTCTATTGAACTATCTGTTTGTCTATAGAAGTTATAACTTCTATTATAGAAGAAGAGAGCTGCTTTTGGGGAAGAATAACAAAAAAGACAAAACAATGATAACGTAATACTAATTTTATCATAAAACATTTGTAATCAAATATCTCCGACCGATATTGGGATCTTTTAATGATAACTTGATACGCTACTCATAACCTATTGTTTATCATATTTCCGGTAATTTTTAATTTTCTACATAAACCGGCGGCACCGCTATTACAATATCAAGTTACAAGAAAGAAGAGAAACTTAACTGGAACATCCTGTATTTCATATCCTATTAACTGCTGATTTATACTGAACGTTTTTATTATATACAATATATACAGACTGTCCTGTAGAAGGATCTTTAGGTGATAGTGTAGAGTTATTTATACCTCCACACGTTTTTATGCGATCTTCTATAGATGGAATCGTGTAAATTAAGGGACAAATTGTAGCAATTCCTGGAAAAGTGTTACCAACAGAACTCGGACGATCTGTAAATCATCTTAATTCAGATCATAAAAATTCCTTAACAAAACCTGTAATATTGACATTCTAAACTATACACATACATATAGAGAGAGAGTATTCATTAGGCTCAATCTTCACTCGATTTTTGCGCGCACACACACACACACATTTTAACACATACATACAAACACACACCTAACAGTACCTTAGTGTAAACGACCGGTACGTTATTCCGAATACCTTTCACAAAATTCCTTTGCAATTGGTTTTCTTTTGAAATATTAAACTGTGACACATTGTCTTATACGATTTTACCATTAAATATCAACATATTTTCGTACAAAAGCAATAAATTGAGAAGAAGAAGAAACCGAATCTTGTTCTGTTATCTATTAAATTTGATTACAAAAACTGCTATTTATAATTAAGAGAGAAAAAAATCAAAATATTTAAAAAAAAAAATAAAAAAATAAAAGGTGATATAGAGAGAAAGGTCCAGACGATAGCCAGCGGGTTATGTAATTGCGGCATGACCGAAGCATGTCCTTGGCCGTGGCCCTCTCTCTGTCTGCTTGTTTGACCACACTACTACTACTACTGCTATTATCGTCAAGAATTTTTGTTAGAAAATTGATGATTTTTGGGGAAAAATTATGGAAAATACTGAGTAACTTTCAAACAAAATGTTTATTTGATTTTTTCTATAATATAATTGACAATTAACACAATAATAAACAGGGTAAAAGTTTATGTGTTTTTAATGGGCTTATTCTGTTTAAAAACTCATTAAATTACAATTTTTTTTTTGTTTTGTTGTTTTGGAAGATTTCTTTCTGTCTTTATAAGCTCAATTGTTGGTTCTACCATTATTTATGCCTACATATATCTATTTATATATTATGTATAAAGGCGATAACATGACATATATATTCATACATAAATTTGCTTATCTAATTTAGAGCATAGAGCACTCATCCACGAAAACATACATGATATAACAATATTAATATAGAGGCGTGTCTGGTTAATATTCCGTTTTTCTATAAATATAACGGAATATCTTATCAATAATAAATTTAACCAAATTTTGATTGATTTTTATTACAAAAAAAAAAAAAAAAATTAAAGTCATTGTCCTTGTAAGAACGCCCAGTTAGTTCCATGTATAGGAAAAGACCCAATTCTTAGCCTAGAATCAATCACACGAAAAATGCACCTATTTTTTTGTTTTGTTTCTGTTAGCATAATTGGTGAATCATTAAGACAAACGTGTTTTTAATTACAAAATAAATTTACGAAAAAAATTCGTTTTCACCACCGATAATATTCAAAGAACTTGTTTTTCTCCTCGCCCAGATACCACTCCCTTCTCTAATACTATTCTAACTGTATAATATAACTATATACCGATTGCTAAATGGCATTAGCCTCAGAAATATCCAATAAAGTGTCAATTTCAAGGCATTTCTATATAGGTTTTATTAATTTTTTTGAAAAATTATTTCCATTAAGAACGCAGATATTTTCTTTTGGTAGCACACTGTATACTACATGTCCGCTAATCGGCGTAGATCCGAGTATTTGTGGAATGCACCACAAACATTCTACCAGCATGATTTCAAACATTACTCACACTGATACAAGAATGTCCGTTTGCTACATATTTTACAATATATTAGAATAGTGCCGCATTAAATCCTGTAGAGGCCCTTACAAATGGTCTCCTATTAACTTCTTATGTTTACCAACCCACAATAAATTAATAAATAAAGCCAGCAGACGCTTAAACATTCATTCTACTGCAACTCTAATAAGTCTAGATTTCCCAAAATAGCGCTACCAGCGCCAAAAGTGCTTGTAAAGCAAGGACTGTCGACCCGCTCCGCTCTCTATAGGATTGATCGACCAATGTTTTAGCGAGCGGCTACTCATACAGGCGATCAGTAATATCACTGAGCCCGTGACGTCATTCCACTACATAATGGATTCTCATAAGATGAATCAGTCCTAAAGAGAGCGGAACGGGTCGACAATCCTTGTAGAGTGGAAACATTTGGTAAAATTAATTGCGATTCTCTTCAGTTCAGGAGCCCTAGAAGCAATATTAGATTTTGCTCACAACGATGTTAGATCTACCACTGCATGCAGGGGAAGTCGTGTGCAAGCTGTGAAATGTTCTACCACCTCATCAGTTGACACTCCAACAAATCTACACAACATTTATATTCCTGGATTTTCCATTACGTAAATTACTTCTTCGTAAATTGTGGAAGACAACTGTAAGAGGGTTTTCCCCGACTTTGATGGGTCGTACTCCACAATTACCTATAATATTCCTAAGTAGTTATCATTATGTCGAGTACCAAGAAGTATAGCAACGAAAAGCTATTCCACGTGATAAGATTCCGTTTTGTTGTTTCAATTCCATAATGGATTTTTGATTCATTAATTCACAACTCAAACAGTTTTTGCCATACTACCACTTGTTTTTTTGGTAGAGACAACTATTTTTTTGGAAACAATTTAAGAACGGTTGCGTAATCGTCAAAAGGCGACCGATGTCAACTCAGCCTTTGTGGTGACGATTTTACCAACTGTGCGAGCAGTGCAAGTATTTACACTAGAGGACTTAGAAATAGTTGTTTTTTAATTGGACGGAGCTGAGTATTTGTTGCCAGCTTCTCAGGACCGGCACAAGAGCGCCCAATTATGTTTTAAACCATACCAAAATTAAGTACAATTTTTACTATTAATATTTCATTCACGTAGTGTAAGTTTTTGTCCTTTATAAAAGGTGATAATTGTGGTACTGTGATGCTTAAAATCTGTGTACACAAAAGCGGTTTACCTGTGAGCGTTGGTACTGCAATTTCTACTATTTCCAGATGTAGTGAAGAAGTCACTTGCCGGTTATTATTATTATATAGGGCCACCCTTAGACGGAGGCCCACGCCCTGGGCCCCGCAACGTCCTGTTTTATTTAATTCACAAATATGATTTTTTTCCCCCCATATTTAAAGTTGTTTATTTTACAAATATATTTCCAATCAGTTTCAAGTTTCAACACTCAATGCTTTATGATGAAAGTTTGGAAATTTATGGGGCCCGAAAAAGCCTTCTTGCCTCAGGCCCAGCATTGTCTAAGGGCGGCCCTGTTCTTATACACTTAAGTTCATTATAAATACACGTTAATATGAGTTACGCTGATTACCGGACATGCAGTATATAGTATAAGGGTATTAAAAAAAAATCAACAAAATTACATTTTAATATCGATAACGCAATAAAGTTGCATAACTCTTTTTCATAAATTTGATAGAGTAGGATAATCAATTTTTTACACGATGTACCATTGAATTCCTATTTTTTTTTTTTTTATTAAAATTAAATTATATAATATTAACTTATCATTATTTATTATTTATTCTATTATTAATTTTTTTATTTGAAAAAAAAAAGTTAATTCACTTGTTAACAAAAGTTGACATCCTTGATAAGATTAAAAACCAAATACATACTTATATTAGGGTGATAGTAGATGAGACGAATTTATTTAATTAAATACGAAAAACATAAAATTTCGTCAAAAAATTTGTATGCGTACCCTTAGAAAGTGAATTACATAATCAAATAAATGTATGATGATAAATCTAAAGATTGAATTAAGGTGAAGGCAGTATGACCTTTTTGTCTTTATACTTTGTTTCATATCAAAAATACATAATAATTCGTTTTTAGATTTATAGATAAATGTTTTTCCAATTAAATTTCTAATTTTTTTTTTTTTATTTGTTCCTCTAATTTTATTAGAATTATCAGTGAAACTGTTTTGGAAATACAAATAAGCAAAATTTTTGCACTTTGCCATTTCCGCTTATAAATCATTCATGTTTCACGTCCGTTCTATCATTAGTTATTTATTTTTTCGAAAATTATTATTTAAAACATCAGCTATATACATACACTAACACACACACAAAATATATTAAAGTTGATAAGTGAAATTAATGTGAAAATATACATATGTGTAACAAATTATAATGAATTGGCGACTGCATAGGTCAAACGTCAAGAAATCTATTAATAGTACTTTTCTCTCTCGTTTTTTTTTTTAATTATTAGTATTAAATAAAAAAACTAAATAAAAAAAAATTAGAAATAAGGGAAATATTGATTTTATTAAAACAATTTCACTTCAGTATGGATTATTACCCTCATACAGTGGCGGCGGCGCTACAGTCTCTTTGCCCGCATCATTATTTTTTTTAATAAATCAACTAAAATTCGATCTATTTATGAATTAGAATAGAAATCATTGTGCTGAATATTTAATGTAGGGAAAACGGTTTACAAGCTGTCCCATAGAAGTATCCCCAATTACAATTCAAGATTTTCTTATTATTAAGCCACATGTTGTTCTAATACCGCACTTAAACTCTACTTAAAGTTATAAAGTCGAATATGATGTCATGATTTGAAAAGTTAAAGACAAGGATAATGGCTCTTTAAAGAACATATGTATAATGTAGAATCCATCTTTCAGAGATGAGGTACCTGAGATATATGAACAAAAGATACATAAGGGAAGAATTGAGAATATCTTCAGTAAATCACAAAATAAAAATATAAGAATAACAGACGATAAGTTGCTTAATTAAGTGCTCTCACATTGCGGAAGAGATGGTTTAATATAAGAAACAGGAAGAGTGATAAAGTCCCTTTTAATAGAGATAAATTCAAGTGTCTTAATTTGAGAGGACTTTAAGTGGCTTAAATAACACTCAACTTAAGGGAAGTTTATGCGTAAAAGCTTTGCCGATCCAGCTAATTTACCATAGTTATACCTGAGACAGTCTGTATTGTGAAACCAAGTAACAATAAAACGTAGTAGTAATTAACAACAAATAATTAAAGATATTGTTTATGTGAGATCAATTTAAAACTGAAATTAAGTTTTAATTTAATCAGCATTTTAATGCAGGACCGGCTTTACAATCAAACAAACAGTAGCACATAACTATTGTAGATTTTAGGGTCTATGCATACGACATGTTAAGCAAACGTGATACAGTCGCAGTCTGTGCACCTTTGCACACGTTCATGAATTGATAAACGCGTACTGCGGCATGATTGCGATACAAAAAAAAATAGCACTGCAACTGCAAATATAACTATTGAGTACACCCATTTACTAGCGATAAGAGATAGTGTGCTTTCGCTATTTTTACGCATTGCAAACGCAAACGTCGTCTGCGTAGACCCTTAGATGTCGTGAATAGAAATTAGTAGTTTCTATTAGCCAAATTCGTAACTGTAAAACTTCTTTTGAGTTTTGGCAGTCCAAAGGTAGTTTTTTTTTTACAAATTATCGTTTAATCGATAGTACTCTAAGCGGTATTCCTTAGAAAACACATGGAAGTTTCCACATGGCATCTCAATAATGAGTATTACAGGAAAATCTCATTGTTGGATAAATATCCCGACCATAGTAAAGGAATTATATAACGCAAAGGTGTTTTGGCACATGCAATTTCGGAATTCCTTTGCAAATTACTTGTGATCCCAGTTCCCAGTGACCAAAGAACATGCAATTCATGCAATTTTTGCAATTCAGTAGAATTTTGGATGAACAAAGGGGAGGAGGGCCGAAAATTTAGATCACCCATTGCTATATGCGGTCCAAACGTACTAAAATTTGACTCAATCATAACCGGTCCCCATTTAGCCTTATAGGATAGGTTAATTGGGCTAGGCAAAGGTGGCACCATTGAACCAATGGCGATGATCTAATAATTGTTCAATACAATATGGTTAATAGGCGCCAAATATATTCTTAGTTTAGGACACTTAAATTTATTGAGACGGTCCTGATCACAACTGTACAACAAGTTGTTTCCCAATTTGTAGTCTACTATACTGTATGGTTGTAAAAATCGTCGAAAATCATAATAGAAAATACATTGTAAGTATATATAAGGTGAATTATTTATTGAGAAACATGAAACACTGTAGTTCTCATCGTTTCTTTTTTCCTTTCTAAAAAAAAACTTACTCAATTCATTGAAATTTGGGAATTTCTGATCGCAAAAATAGAAAACGTAAAAAAAAGAACAGAAAAAACAAACAGTATTTACCTATTTTTAGAGATTTTAGTGAAAACAGGAAAGTATCGAGAGTTATAATCAAATTTCATTGCATTACTTGTTTGAATTTTACCGTATAAATAGAACTTTATTACATTTCTATTTCTTCCTCATTGATTTCGATCATAATTAGGCTTCGTTGTTTTGCGATAGAAAATAACAAAAAAAATTGAAGACAGTAACAAACTAATTTTCTATCAAAATTCTAAAATCAATACACTTATTACGGTTATCAGTTCTTATCAATTGTATCAAATGGAAGATAAATAATAACAGTGCGATATAATTAGTTTTTATAACGCAAAAGAATAATAAAATTAAATCAAAGTGAATAATTTCTTAATAATTACAGAAATTCGAATTATTCAAATAAATTCTAAGGAATCTAAGGAATTATGAAAACTTCAATAATATTTTCGAAAAAATCTTATCACAATTCCAAAAAGACCAACCTTATCATAATAAATATGTATACAAATTGGACTATTTAGAATTCAAAAATAATATAATTAACGCTATTTATTCCTTTAAATTATACACCTTTATAATAATATTAATAATAATAACACGCGCTTCTTTCCAATTATAGTAATAATAAGAATACCATGCAGCTACAAGTATTCTAGCCGGAAGTGAACTGTTAGTTTCCGGATGATAAAGAATTAGTGAATGGAATTGTTATTTCTTTCTTTCATTTTTCTTATAATTGTTTGAAAAATAAGTAACTTACCGGATCTAGATCCGTTTCCCATAACTCTTTGAAATCATCATGGGAACCGATGAATGGTGAAAATACTTCCATTTTTCTTTTCTTTTTATTTCTATTGGATGTCTATTTTTGAGTTTGAATTTTCAAAATTTCGTAGAAAAAATCAAAATTTAAAACTACACAAACACAATCACAACTCCATATGGGTAGTAATTGCCGGCACTTATCAATTTAAAAACACTCCACGCCTCTTTCTCGTTGATATCAATTCAAAAAAAAAAATAATTTGAATTTTCACCACAATTTTCTATTTTCGGGGAAACACTTTCGCTTCAACCTGTTGATAATTTGCTCTATCCAGTCTGTATTATTACTATTATTATTATTACTGTTATTAAGTGTATGTGTGTTTGTGTTTATGTATTTGTGTATGTGATTAAGGAGAGTGTAGTGCACTACACTACTACAGAAGGTATAATGCCGTTCTCTAATGGAGAGAGAAATACCGGAGTCCGGATTCTAGTAGAGCCGGACAGGAATGTTTAGTGAAATGGGTGCTGTCGGTTTTGTGAGAGATGCGCGTTATAAAATGTGCGCATACAAATCCAATTACATAAAAGCTATTTATTATTATTTTTTTAATCTTTTATTTATAATAATAATAATAATAATGATAATAACACAAAAAAGCGCGACTATTTTTTAAGTTGTTGTTTAGTTTAGAAAACATTTCCAAGAATTACAATACCAAACAAAAACTTGGAAATTCATTAGCCTTCTTGGGAAAAACCGCAACTTCTTTTGCGTTGCTTTATCAAACCACTATCAATCTTTAGAAAAATAATCTAATGGGAAATTATAGTAGTGCGGCTAAGGTACCGAGAGCCCTTTATACGCATTTATATACAGTATGCGGCAGCAAAACGGGTACATGGGAAAAAGCAAAAACAACACCCACTCTCATAAGGGTGTTTATACTTGTGCGTCAAAGCTATCCGATTGACGCACGTGTTGCATACACTTGTATATCATGCGTTTTTCGAAGAATTGAAAGCGTACAAATGTAAACACACTAATAGAGATACAGGATAGCCAGAGGTCCCCTAGTATCGATATTTGTCTTATCTGATACAGTTGCCTGGAAATTACCACAATACTTTAAGAAAAATGTTTCTGACAAAAGTAGCAAACGTTAATCATGCTACAAAATATCGGTCAGGTAGTGAACATTTTCTTACGTATGAAAGAGGGATGGATATATTAAAACACCGATATTCCCACATCTAGCTGCCGAATTTCTCTTTAAATCATCACTAATTCATATGAGAGTGGGTAGTATCGGTGCTCTTTCCTATGTACCTATTTTGTTGCAGCATACTGTATATCTAAACAATTAATTGATAACCGACAAATTGGCACCTTTGCAATAAGGCGCAACAGGTAGTTGCCGCTTCTGCGACTAGGGAAATATCCAGGAAAATTGGGCTATAACTGACACAACAATCGATTCATAAGAAATATGTATAATTGTTAGAAAAAGGCAGTTTGTATAATTTATTTTTTTTTTTTTGTAAAAAGGAATGCTAACATTTATATATCGTGTATATTGTGATAAATACAGTAATCTCTCTCATATAACACGATCAATTTCCGTGTTATACGAGGATTATGTTGTTTTTTTTTTGTGTGATTATGCTATAAATTTAGCTAAATAAGCAGTATAGTTTAGCCATAGAATAATAAATATTTAAAAAAGAATTAAATAAAACTTTGGTATTAATAAAAACAACCAATAATAATAATAATTTCATCCGGATCAAAGCACCATTATTTCTGATAAATTCACCAATTAATATAACAAAAAAAACAATTGTTATCTACTCAAATTCACTAATGGATACCATTCAGTCGTTTCTTTATTCAAATTGAAATCAATCAATTCTAATTCAACACCACCTAAGAATTCGTTTTCTTGTAATGCATCATAATTCCATACAGTTGCTTGTAATTTTCTTTCTTTAACAATATCCAAAGACATTCGGTATTCTAGCTGTAATTTTTTTAAAATTTATCAAAATTTTTTAAAGATTATAAGAATACAGAACGCACCATTTCAACAAAACTAGGATGGCAATTACGTTTAATTACTTTAGTTTTACGTTTCGTTGTCTTACTTGTATCTGGTAATAAATAAACTTTAACATAAGTTGATGGTTCTTGACCATTTGCTAATAATGGTAAACCACGTACATGATAAATCATTACACTAAAAACACCTTTAGAAAATTGAAATGATAATTTTAATTGGCCCTTTAAACGTCCAGCTTCATTTTTCAATTCTAATTTACGATCTATAATTATAAAATTTCAAAAATTGTTTCATCATTATTAAACAATAAATAAATATACCTTTAGCTTTCTTTGAATAATCTTCAAGAAATTGTTGGTCCCTCAATAATGGATGGAAAAATGTATAAACTAGATCTGAATGTGCAATTTCATCAGCACATTGAAATAATGATGTAATAAATAAACTAACTTCACGATAACGTTTTGCAGCTACTTGTTTGATATTCGAACGGCCCACGTGTAAACCACTTGATAAACTAAATTACAACAAACAAAACAAACAAAAAAAAAACTTGTATCAATTACAAAATAATCTATCGCTATCAATTAATGATGATAACAGAAAAGTAGGTGCCGTATTTTTAGACAAACATTAGAATTTTTTTAAATCATAAAAAAAATGGGTCTATTTAGTGGTTTTAAAGCGAAATTAAAAAGTGGTAGTAATAATAAAAATAAGAAAAATAAACATAAAGAAACCGATGTGGTATGTTTGAAATATAAGATTTATACAGAATTTGATTGTAATATACCAGAAATACGTAAGAAATCTTCAAAATCAATCAATTTATAATAATTTAACAGAGAAATTTTCAGATTTACCAACTACAAGTTATAAAATTAAACAAAAACAAGAAACTATAAATTTGGAAAAATTGTTAATAAATAGTACAATAGAAGAACAATCATCAAATCAAACAACACCTGTTTATAACGAATACATTGATAAAGATGTTGATAATTTTAAAGTTCATATTGTTAATCATACAAACTATGATGATGATGATGATGATGATGATGATGATGATGATGAGGAATTAAAACAATCACCATCTCCATTACAATTAAGTAGTCAAGCTGCTAGCATTTTCTTCGGTGATAATCAAAATGAACCAGTAATTCAACGTGCACGCAATATTAATTTTAATAATAATAATAATACAAATGATAATATATCCTATGGTAGTAGTGTTAGTGCTTAATTATTATTGTGATAAGGTGACTGATAAGGTTAATACTATTGTTTACTTGTTGTGTGTGTTTGGGATAGGGCCGACAAAAGCGAGGTAATCTTGGTTTGACAACAAGATAAAACCTACCTGTGTAGTTTAGCCAATGGGAAATAGATGCATAATTTTTGGTGTAATTCGCAGAATTCTTTATAAGTTCGTTGAATTTCCATATAACTCTTACTATCAGCCCTATGTACCCTCAATACATATACATAATATTTATCAGGATCGTATCGTTTTCTATAATTAACAACTTGAACATGTACTAAACGGCCATCAGTAGCCATACTAAAAAAAAAAAATGTAATAAATATTATCAATTTGATTAGAAATTGTTGTAATTAAATTATTAACCTGTAAGTTTTCGGTACGAATGTAAGTAATGAACCTTCATTATGTTCATTAGAAAATTTCAATTGTGCTATATTATGTAAAAAGAAATTGAATTGTGTAAACCATGATTTTAATGAACTTTCAATTAAACGTGCAAAATATGCTGCAGCTTCTGGATTTGATGTATTTGGTAATAATGCACGATGTAAATAACTAACAGATTCTGGTGTCATACCACATATACCAGATGATGCCATTAATGTAAATAAATATAAAAATAAATTACCATTATTACGTATAATATTAAATGCTTGACAACATAAATCAACAAATTTATGAAATTTTTCTGATGGACGATCACCACCATTTATAACATATGCCATATCTGATGTTAATACAAATGGTGTACGATCTCTTTTAAAATTACCAAACATTTGTGCATCACCCAAAAATTTACCAAAATCAATATGAAATAAATGACCAGATGTTTTCAACATTATATTATCATTATGTCTATCACATATACCAAGTATATATGTTACAACACAATAACCAGCACATGATGCTACAAAAAAATTTTGTAAAAAAAAAATGTAATTTTAATGTTGAAACATACCAGTGAAATTCTCAACAGCACGCCCATATTCTAATTCAGATGGATTATGTTTTGCTAACCATTCAGCAATTGGTTTATCTTTAAATGAACCAGTTAAACCATGTTCAACTTGTATTTTACGTAATGTTTCTGCATTTGTTACCATTTCAATCATACCACGTTTTTTACCAGTTGGTACACATGTAAATGATACCATTTTCAAATCTAAACCTTTATTCAACCATAATTTATCCATTAATCTTACAACCTAGAATTAAAAAAAAAAAAATTAATCAACGACCTACGTTCCACCCATATAAAATACATGTCAGGTTTTTTTTAGGTGAATTAATCATTTGTTAATAAAAAAAAGGCAAAAGATGGATGATGGGATGAAGTTTTTTATTGTCTGTAATTTTACACTCTTCCACATATAAAAGTTGTGATTGATTGGATGCAAGCTTTCCTACTATGCTTGATAATTGCTGTATGGAAATGTTTGATTGCTATAGATCAACGTACTACAAGTTGCCTATTTTTCATCCTGAATGTGGTCATGAAGCAATTTCTTCGTTGAGTTACAGTAATCATTGCACTTGATTCCAGGAGTTCATACAACACACTAGATCTTGTAGTGAACATTACATTTCGGTGAAGATGTTGTTGCTTCACCGAAGTCAATGCTTTATCACTGATCACGATTTTCTACAGAAAATACTTTATGTATTGTTGTTTGCTGTACCAGTTCGCACACGTTTATAACACGATTGTTTTTATTCTTCTGACTCAATTCGTTTGACACCCATTTTTCTCTTTTATAGACGTTCCAAATTGCGCGTAAGCTATCGGCGGCAGTTTTTTTTTTTTTTTTTGGATTACTCCAAGTTGTTTAGGAAGTTATTTTTGTGTTTCACACTAAATATCTTCATACAGCAATGCTTGAGAGGCGTCACTAGAGGAGTGCACCGGGTGATGGACACTCAACATTTTCAAACGTTAATGTTATTTTTTTTTGTCAATTTTACAGCTGCAAGCCCATTTCAAAATGCTCCTTTCTTATTTGTTAAGAAACTCCAATGAACTATAAATCCATGTTGTTCAACGCCCAAACATTTCATCCAAAGATTTCGCTCAAAAACGGCACTAATTTAGAATAGAATTTTCAAGGATTTTGCCCAAAAACTACGAATTTTGTACTAATTTATTCAAAATAAAAAAGAATTTTCAAATATTCTTATTAAAGACGGTAGATCAAAGATTATGCCCCAAAACTGCAAGTTTTGCGCTAAATTAATCAATAATAAAGAAAAATACCGAAAGTTCTTATCAGAAGCAGCAAATTTTGCGTCCATGAGGGAGAAGGAATCAAAGGAGTGACATCATAAATTGTGGCTGACACCAATAATAGGAACATCACTACATTAGATAACTAACTAACTAACCAATACACTCGACTAAATAATTTGGAACCCCCTATTTGTTAGAATCAGGAAATTTGAGGAAAGTAGCATGAAATTCAGTAATAATTGATGGTAGAGACATCCAAAAAAGAGCCCTCGACCTGTGGCTCTTTTAGGATCAAGGTGAACCAAACCAAAAAGAGTACACAGGCAAAGGATCAGCAACCCTCTGAAGTTGGAAAAGGAAATTCCGATTCCGATCGCCGTTTTCCATTAAAATTATTCTTAGTGTCTATAATACCAGGAAATCTTGGGAAAGTAGCACGAAGTTTAGTAATAATAAGTGGTAGATACGCTCCTAAGGGCCCTTGACTCTTCAAAGGGCAAGTGAAAACAAGCCAAAAAGAGTACAATCGAAGGGAAGTAGCGACCTCCGAAGTTCGAAAATGGGATCATGGTTACCATCGCTGTGGTCCTATTAAACTGTGTATAACCTTCGGTACCAGTTAATCTGCGAAAAGGAACGTTATGCTCAGTAATGATAATAGTAGTGGGGTCTCATGAAAGCCCACCACCTGCCACTCTTCTAGGGGTAAGTAGAGTCTTGCCAATAAGAAGACCATGGGGATTATATTGCGGGCAGAGAACGGCTCTGATTTGGGAATGGCGATTCCACGTACCCGAGCTGGTCAGACCATTGGCCGAGTGCTGCAGAACACATATAATAGGGAGCATTAGTTCTCGAAGATCAGACCAATGATAAACCGGGATTGCTCATGAAGACTTGTCCTCAGCCCTGTCAATTGCGGTTGGACTCTTAGTGGCAGTGGTTGAGACTCCGTGTAGAGTAGAGCTGCGTGGGCAGACGTACCGCGACGGGTGAGTTACGATTAGCTCGGGAGCTAGCCTGTATAACTAGTAGAAGTTGAAGTAGGCCTCCGCTCCATCGGAGTGTATGTAGACTGTAATCCCGCGAAGAATCGGTATTCAGGTAGAATCTGGGGACGCTGATCAAACGATCCTGATCCCAAACCCACAGGGGTCGTGTAAGTTAAGTCTAACGACAGGTACTGCACGTAAAATCTTGAATGTGTGTGTGTGTGTGTGTGTGTATTAGTTGGAGCCATTGCTCTCTTTCATTATAAAAGGATAATAGCGTACAGGGACGTTGGAATTTTAAATACTTAATATAAAGTTCAACACATCATTCATCTCTTAATACTCTTTCAATTGATAATAATTTTAAAATATAAAATTTACCTACCTGTAATGTTAACATATCTTGTTGTAAATCATCACCAACTTTATAAATAGCTGGTATAATTGAATTATCCGGTGCCAAAAAATTAATTTTCAATGGTAATGTATTCGATTGAAAATAAAATGATGAACGTACTTGTACACCAACAACACGTAATGTTGGTGATAATGGTAAACTAGTTGGATTATCACACAAATTTGAATTAACACCATCTAAACCATTATGTAATACAGTTAAACGATGTGAATCTTTAGTTTTTTTTACATTAGTTGCAATATCATTTAAATCCTATAAAAAATTTAAATAATTAAAAAAAAAAAAATAGAAACAATATAAATAATAGAATTACTTTAACTAAAATTTGTTGTGTTAGAAAACATTTACGTAATGCTTCACCACATATTGCTAATAATGCACGTAACATTAATTTCATACGTCTATGATGTCTTATATCATTTATATCAATATCATCTTTATCAATTGTTTCTGTTGTTGAATTTTGTGGTGATGTACCAGGTAATGTATGACTTAATAACCAAAATAAATGATGTGCAAATCTAGGTGAACGTAATGCACGATCTAATAAAAATTGTGCTAATGGTGAATTTTCATATGTTTCATGTCTTAATGCAACAACTAATTGTGGTATATAATCAATTAATTCATCACTTGTTAAACCACGTATCCATCTAACTGCTAATTTACGTACTTCCATATCGGGGAAACTATAAACAATTAAATTTAACACACAAAAAAATTGAATTTTATAAAATTTACGTTGGTAGTAGTAATTGTAAAGCTTGTATTGGTTTTAATGGTTTCCATGCATGCAACATGCCATGTAAATCTGGTAAACATGAATATTCCCAACTATGTGCTGCTAATATAACTTTTGGTAATGCTTCCGGTATACTATACAGATAATGTCGTTTCTCCCATAATACTTCACGTATATCTGGTGGTAATTTATATAACATATCTTGTTCACATACATCTAATAATTGTTGTTGTGTTTGTTGATCTAAACTATTAAAATCACCATGTAATACATTTATTGTTAATTCATTTGGTACTGATGGAAATTCAGCTTTTGATAGACCAGCAACTTGTATATCCAACATTGGATGATCAATTATTGGATGTGTACCAGGTGCTGGTGCTGGTCCATGTAAAAATGATGATTCTGCTGGCCATATCGATAATAATAAATTACCTTGTACCATTATACTATAATTTAAAACAAATAAATATTATAAAATAATAGTAGATTTTTATAATAATAATACCCTTCATAATTAAAAAATTGCACTGCAGCCCATCCGATTTCTTCTTGTTTATATTGTGGTTGATTTGTATTATCATTATTTTCATTATTAATAATTGTACGGCCATAAATAACTAATATAAGTCTTGATTCTCTTGCTAATGAACTAATTGTAACATCATCCATTTGAAACCAATGATCAAATATAATTCTAGATGGCCATAAATGATCTTGTTCAGTTTTTATACATGGTATTGATAATAATGGATGACCAACTGGACGTACACCATGATGTATTTGTGCAGCAACAATATATGAATCATGTTTCCATTCGATATTTGGACGATATATTGCACATATACGTATTAATATTGAATCAGATATATCAGGAACATATTTTATTGCTAAATTTATTTTATAAATTATTAAATAAAAAACAAAAAAAAACAATAAACAATATATACATACGTTCAGTTGGTGTCATTTTTTTAACTTCAAAATCTACTTTAAATGCATTCGAATACATTTCAATTAAATTCTGTATAGCTAAACGTATTTTATTGCAACTATTGCCGATTAATTCCGAAAATGTCATATTCTGCAAATTATAAACAACAAATCATGTAAAAATTAAACGGTAACGCATCAATAAATGAACAATATACATAGAGGCGGTGATTTTCTCATCACAGTATTAATTGCTATTGTGAACAGTGATTACACACAGTGGCAAAACTACAATGTAATCACTGCAGAGGAATTTCAGTGATTAGTACGATCAGTAGAACTTACAGTAGAATACTACAGATCATGTGCAGATAAATGGAGAAAATTTACCAAGATCTACAAAAGGTATACGACAACGTATATCAATATCGAAAGTGTGAAAAGTATTAAAACAGATCCACATTAATGTAAGATCGATCTTTGAAGAGCTTCCCGTAATTAAAAAGTTACACCAAGGATGTTGTTTAAGCCGAACTCAATTTTCAAGATTTATGCAGCCAAAGCACTCAATTAATAAAAAAACAAATGCAAGAAAGTTGAAAGCTACAGAAAGAATGATCGAAAGTATAAAAACGTAAACAGATAGAGAATCAGGCATCAAACAACGCAGAGATATGTTTTAAACCAAATGTAAGCCGTGTAAATCGAGGGACAAATACTGTGTAATTGATTGTGCTATAAGGGATGAAGCATACCTCTGTAAATGGTATAAATTCTTTACAAATTTGCTTTAAATAATCAATAGCTTCCATAATTTCTAATGTACATAAATTACCCATTAAATTTACAACACATTTAACACTTTGTATAACTTTTAATGGTTGTAAATTTGGCATTATTGTTGAATTATTACATTTTTCAATTTGTATAGCAGCATCAATTAAATGTTTCATTTCATTTTCAATTGTTTCTAATAATATAACAAGACTATCATATGATATATGTAATATTGTATCATTTGGTATAACATCTTCAAATGTTAAATCTTTATCTCTATTATCATCTTGTAACTATAATAAAATTATTAATTAAAAATCACACATACACACACACAACAATCAAATAAAATAAAATAATTAACATACAGTTCGTGCAAATGATTTATCAACTTTTGTATCTGGTATTAATGTTAATAAAACATCATCTTCAAGTTTAATACAATTATGTATATATTCATAATCTGATAAAAATGTTGTAGGCACTAAATATTCATTACAACCCCATACTTTTAATGTATATTTATCTTTTAATGGTGCATCCAAATCATAAGTTAATTGTAAAGTTACGTGTTCAATACTGCAATTAACTAAAAAAAAAATCCTCTCATTAATTATTATTATTATTATTATCATTATAGAGTCCGTGTTTCCATCACGTGATAAAATTCGTAACGAGTTTCTTCTGTAACATGTTTACACCATTTCTCGCCATAAAATTGGCTCAAATCTAGAAATTGTCTTTCATTTTATTGATATTACAGCGAGTATCTTTGAATCACTGTTTAACTTAATCGATGTTAGAATGACTAGGAAAAACAATACAAAAATACGAGAAAGCACTACAACAACAGAAAGATCGATACGAAAATTTTCTTAAACAAAATGGGCTTCTGCGAATTAGCCAAGTTAGTACCAATTCACACTTGCAGTCAAAATAGGCTCTAAAATATGCCGTTCTGTTCACACTAGACAGTCATATTCTTGCCCCTACACCGACTATTCGAGTTTTCAATTTTACAAGTACTCACTGACAAAAAAACTGCATTGAAGAGAAAGAGAATGGTGTGTCATGAAGAAAACAATAACAGATACTTCACAACTGCCAAAAAGAAGGCAATTGGAAACCCTTCAACGTACACCCTAGACGATCAGATTAAATCTTGAACCGGCTAGGATAGCTCTCAACTTGTTTGGAAATTTGAGAGAGCGTCAGCGAGTTGGGAAGATTAGAACCGATTCATACTTGTGGTCAAAATACGATCAGACCACGATATAAAACTTACCCTTCTATTCATACTTAACGATCTCGCAATTAAACCGATTACTCGAATTTTCGGATTTCGAAATACTTACTTAAGAAAACTTTTATGTCACGAAGGAAACCAAAGAAGAAGGTGATTGGAGACCATTCACAATACACGCTAGAGGATCAAGACCAAGCCAGTCAAAATACGATCAGAGCACGGTCTAAAATTTGACATTCTGTTCACACTTGATGGTCAAAAGACAGTTACATTCTAGCCTCTACATCGATTACTCGAGTTTTCTAATTTCCATGTATCCACTGAAGAAAATTGCATTAATTTTGGAAGATCATGAAGAAAATTACCGGTCCGGATACAATAGATGTTTCAGAACCGTCAAGAAGAAGGCGACTGGAGACCATTCACAGTACACACTAGACCAGTGTTTTTCAACCTCTTCAGGTTAGCAGCACACTTTAAATTCAATGAAATTTTCGTGGCACTGTCATACCATATTTAGTTGTTGCTAACCCACATTTTTTTCCATTCTGATTCGTGTCACACGTAGAATCCTCTGGTTGGGAAACACTGCACTAGACGATCATATCCCAAATAGGTCTAGATAGCTCTCAATTTGATTGAAAATGTGAAAGAGCTTTTTAACAGCAGACAGATTGATTACTAAAACGTTCTCAAACAAAAAGAGCGTCAGCTAGCTAGAGGTCTTTCTGGAACAAAAATACACAGGTTGAGAACTAGATCACCGTGGAGACACGTCCACATCATCAACTAGTGCGCAATGGATAATCAGATATAACGACGCCACGGAATACTGTTCCACTACATTTTTATAAGTGAATTCTATTGGCTAATGTGAAACCCCCTCCGACTAACCGTACATCGGCAAAAGCCGGGCATGTTACCAGCCTGTGTATTTTTGATCCAGAAAGACCTCTAGGGAGATTATAACCGATTCACACTTGTGTACAAAATACAATCAGACCACGAACTTTCCGTTCTATTCATACTTAAGGATCTAGAGATACTCACACACTCTCGCAACTAAACCGATTACTCAAATTTTCGATTTTCCAAGTACTCACTGAAAAAAATTGAAGAAAATCCCAGAAGAAACCAATAACGTCAAGAAAAAGGCGATTGGAGCTCATTCACAGTAGACGCTAGAGGATCAAGACCTCGTCGGTCAAAATACGATCAGAGCACGGTCTAAAATTTGCCATTCTGTTCATACTTGACAGTCAAAAGACAGTTATATTCTAGCCCCTACATCGATTACTCGAGTTTTCTATTTTCCATGTACTTACTGAAGAAAATTGCATTGATTTTGGAAGATCATGAAGAAAATTACGGTTTTGGATACAATAGATGTGTCAGAACCGCCAAGAAGAAGGCGACTAGAGACCATTTACAGTACACACTAGACCAGTATTTCCCAACTTTTTTGGGTTAACGGCATACTTTAAATTGAATAAAACTTCCACGGTACTGTAAAACCATATTTAGTTGTTTCTAATCCGCGTTTTTTTCCCATTTTGAATCTTCTACTCTCTGATTCGCGTCACACCGGTTGGGAAACACTGCACTAGACGATCAAATCAAATCCTGAACCGGTTTCAATTTGATTGAAATTGCGAAAGAACATTTGAGTAGCAAAAATATTGATACTCAAACGTTCTCAAACCAAATTAGCGTCAGCGAACTGGCAATATTAGAATCAAATCATATTTGTGGTCAAAATAAGATGAAATCACGGTCGAAAATTTGCCGATCTATTCACACTTGATGGTCAAAAGACAGTCACATTCTAGCCCCTACATCGACTACTCGAGTTTTCAATTTTCCATATACACAATGAAGAAAACTGCATTGGATTTGGAAGAGGTGGAGAATGCTATGTGACAAAGAAAACACTAGAAGAAGCCAAGAACGCCAAAAAGAAAACGATTGGAGACCATATCACAATAGACACTAGAATATGAAGTGAAATACCGTAGATCATAATGTGAATACACCCATGTCTGGACTGTAAGTGTGAATGGTACGTTATGTTGTTAAGATTGTTTACACTTGACCAATTGTTGACGAAAATAAGAAACTTGTTAGAATTTTTTTTGTAGTGGAAATACGGTTTGATAATTTAGAAAAATAAAATTACCATCACAAGTAAAATTGACGGGTCGATCTCTATCAGCCCCATCAAAATCTGGATATACACATAATTTAATACTGGTACCATCTTTATACTGATAATTGACCATAGGACTTATCACTAATCCCATATTAGTATCAGGATCATTATAACGATATTGACCTTAAACATTATTTTTTTGTAAAAATAAATTAAATTAAAAAAAATTATAAATATTTAAATAAATTACTTCTAATACTGTAAACCATTTTATAGAATGCTTTAAAATCAGAATCTCTTGAATTTATTGAATTTTGATCAGATCTTTTAATATTATCAAGTAAATTTAATTTCTCTTTAAAGTTATTTGTATTTTGTTGTCTTAATGTTGACATTTGTTGATGGACACGTGGTGGTATTGGTGGTATAGGTGATTGTGGTGTATTCTCTGATTTTACAACAGCCGCATATAATGGATCTGACATACTATTATTACCTGAACCACTATAAATAAAATCATATGGATCATATTCATCATAAACACTATCACAAACCGATACACAATCATCAGCTAAAATAACAACATTAACAAATTACAGTAAAAATAATAATAATAATAATAATAATACTTGATGTATCTGGACTTGTTGTATGTTGTCGTAACGATGAATCGTAATCACTTGTTGATAAAATCGGATCAAATTCTTGTAAAATACTAACACGTACACTATTTTTATCTTCAAATAAATGTGTTGGTGCTAAATCAATTAAATTCAAATTATTCTTCTTTTTTATTAAATGTTTAGAATGTATTGTTGATTTACTAGATGGTAATGTTAATGGTGGTGGTGGTGGTCGTTGTTGATTTTTCGGCGGTAATGCTGGAGCCTTTATCAAAAATATTATAAAACAAATTAATGATAACAAAATTTTGATAACGATAACAGATTATCGTCAAACAATCTACCTGTAATGGTGGTGTTGTTGGTATTGATAGGGCACTTGTTGATAGACTTGTAGTTAAATTAAAATCATTTTTTCTACCATACCATTGTTGGGGAATTGGTGCAAATTGTTGTTGTGGTATAAATGAACTAATTTGCGGCCGATATGTGGATTGTTGTAGCATTGTTGTAGTATTTGATGTGAATGTCGTTATAACATTATTACTATAACTAATTAATAAATCGTTAATTTACAATTAAAATTGAATAAACTAGAAATTACTTTTGTGCATTGCAAAATTCTATAATATTATCTGTACTAGTTGGTGGACTAGAGAATGATATTAAATCTGGTGTATCAGTTAATGTCGTACTGTTTTTTCTTGGTGGTGGTGCTATTAATGAATTATTCAAATTACTATTAGATGTACCAGGTCTAGGTCTAGATTTACTTTGTTGTCGATCATATCTGATATGATTTGATGAATCTGTTTCAGTCATTGATGATGTTCTAGCTACTATAATTCGAATCAAAAATCAACATTATAGAATTAATTAATTAATTAATTTCAAAATTATTAAATTACTTGAAGTTGTTTTGTTCTTTTTCGTTTGTTGTTCGTGTTGTTGATTTGTATTTTTATTCAATTCTTCTAAACGTTTATTTTTAAATTGTTCTAATGCTAACGATTCTAAACTAAGTGCTTGTGCACGTAATAAATCTTCTTCATATTGTTTATCATAATCTTTAATCGGATTGGTCATCTGTTAATCAACAAAAAAAAAAAATTAACCAGGAGTTGTTTAATAAAATCAAATCATAATAATTTGGATGTAATTTCATATTTATGTAATCATAGTGTTTTTAATTTGTTAAAAACACAATGATTTCGGTAATAAATTTTGTAATTTTTACCTTTTTATCAGTTGATTTGTTTGTAATTTGAATTTTAACGAAAAATTATAATTTATTTTTCAAAAAAAAGACCATCAAAAACATCATTTTTTGATTCAACAAGCTACGTCAAATGATTATTTTATTTTTGACAACTTGACGTACGACATAACCTTAAATTTTGACGTTTATTTTTCAAATTCAAATACAGCTATCGCCACTTAATCGGGACCTGCTAACTACTAATGATAGACTTGTTACCGTTTTAGTAACAATAAAACTGAAGATATTCGACTATTACTCGCTGTAATCTTTAAGTAAAAACCATACTAATTTAAATGGTTTGATTTCAAAGTCATATAGCACGATATTACTACAAAACTGAGTGTATTTGAAGACTGGGGATTAGAACTAAATAAAAACCCAGTATATGGTGGTAGAAAACGAAGGACTGATACGTATCTAGTAATAGATAAGAGCTGTATCGAAAAATATAGATTACCGATAAATCTGCTAGGATATATGCTACGGAATAAGAGAACGAATAATTACAAATAGACTGAACTCATTGTCATTTTTATGGAATAATAGTATAAAGAACGAAACAAAGGTAAAAAGCCGCTTAAGTCATTACTGGAACATTAAATAAAGACCGTAAAAAAAGAATAGATGCCATGGAAAACCACAATTTGAGATGATGTTGCGGTATTACTCTCTTTTAATTACCATTAACGATATAAATGAGCATATAGAGAAAAGCCTGATCCAAAAAATAGAAAACAGACAAATATCATGGGATGGTCATATGCAGAGGTTAACAGAGGAACTCGATTACCTAGAAAACGCTTTGATAATAGATACCGGCATAAAATCAAGAAAAAATAAGATAAAGAATGAAATAAAAACAGTTGTAAATTCAACTTTCTATTGGATCTAAACTGTATTCTTAGATTTCTAGGGCCGTTTTAACAATTTGAGTGTCCTAGACCAAAAAAAAAATCGACACCCTCATTACAATAATGAATTGAACCATTCTTAGATAATCATTTAGTACTTTAATGTAGTTGGTTTGCTTGCTAAAATTGACGCAGTTAGCCCATATGGTTAAGGAGGGCCTCTAAAAATGCTCTTTAAGTACCAAGGACTACTATTTAAGATCAAAGAAACTCTTCCAACTCACTATTTTAACCTTCTTAAATCCTGTCTAATTGTAAATGAAAGAACGTTTCACACTATATAGTTAATGAATGAAGAAAAGTTCGAGATCTTTCCAATTTCTTCAGGAGTGTTCTGTATACGTCCGATGCACCAATCCTATCAAACATAGCAACAGGAAGCTTTACAGACGATACAGCCAGCCTGTTAATCGATCAAAACCCACAAATGGCACTTGACCCTTTCGGTCCTAGTGTCGTCAATTAACGATACCATATTTCAGCTTCCAGCGTAGGAACCGAATAGCTTCAAATACCATTTGGTCATGGTGTCTTCAATTAACTACACTATTTATTGCAATCCCTTCACAATCAAAATCAAAAAATTGCAAAAAAAATCAGACTTACTGGTACTACAGTTTCTGATTTTTCCTCTGAATCAAAATAAGTAGTAATTACCAAAAGGGTTAAATCAATTTCAACAATGGTTAAAAAAATTGAGAATTAAAGTGAATGAAAATAAATCAACGCACGTATATCATTCACTTTTCGCAAAGAATCTTGCCCTCCAATTAGATTGTATAAACAATGTGGAAATACCACAAACAAACAGCATCAAATATTTTGGGCTCCACTTTGATAATAAATTAAACTGGAATGTTGAAGAAAAGAAAGCAAATGAATTAAATTGACTGCTAGGTAGAAAATCCAAAGCAGGGCCGACCTTGGGGTAGAGCGAGTAAAGCGGTCGCTCTAGGCACTGGGTGGGAAGGGGTGCTAAAATCGAATCGTAAAAAAACAACATTCTCAATTTATTCATTATTTAACAAAAACTGAATTATAATTGTCGATCAAAGGGCGCCGAACGGGGAAATTGCTCAACCCTGATAAAAATCTAGGGCTGCCGCTGATCCAGGGTCTCCATAGAAAACAAAGTGTTAATCTACAAATCTATCATCAAGTCAATATGGACCTATGGAGTAGAGCTATGGGGTTACGTTTCAAAATCCAATATCGCAATTATTCAGAGGTGTCAATCAAAAATAGTTCGACAAATAGTAATAAGTGCCACGGTAGTACCATAGACAACTATAGACCCCCCCACTTCCATATATAGTCTATTCCAAAGCTCATCTGGTAAGGGATTCAGAGGGCGCTATTAAAAATTCAATGACGGGTTTGAAACCAAGATAAAAAGATTGAAATAAGCGGGAAATTTAAATTTCAAATTAATTCATTCGAAATAAAATTTAAAACTATTAAAAAAACGAAGTAGCTTATGATAAATTATATTTTAACAACTAAATATTACTACATAACAATAATATAAAGATAACGGATACAAATTATATTACCGACACCTATATCCATAAATAACTACTACTTCATGTGTTTGCACAACAATGGATATAGATGTCGCCACCCGTTGCTCACTAGCGCCCTCTGAATCCCTTACCAGATAATGGTCACGTGACATCGGAACGTTTGATAATGCAACTGGAAAGGCCCTGGTAGTACGTGTCAGACAACACAATTCATACGCACTTACATGTTCCAACAATCCTATAAGTCATACAAGAACGAGCCACCAAATATCATGAAACTACAGAGGTACACACAAATCCGCTTATGGAAGAGTTACTAACACCAACAAACAACAGAAGCCTCAAAAAATGTAGAAACTTGACTTTATTATATGAGGTTACAGAGTTAATATCGCTGGATGGTAACCTTATCATATCATTTATAGTTGCCAGTATAACTAACACACTTATAGAATGTATGATATCCTGATGGCTAATAAAATTAGAAAAAAAAGCTTTAAAAACAGTTATGTTGAGCATTTATCACACCAAAAGAATGATTGACATTTAGAGTTATAGATGAACAACGAACCATTTCGCTGAGCTTAAATTAATCGAAAAATAGAGAAAACATCATAAAATTAGAAGCTCCTTGAACGAAAATACGTAGGCTTTAGACGAGGGTGGAATACGATTAGTAATTCTATGCCCCAGTTAACAATCAACTCCTTATTTCTATACAAACAAACAACTATAATCTCTACAAAACAAAGTGTCAATCTATTATCTATATAATTACTCCTTGATGAATCCAATTTTACCAAAAATAACCATCTATTACTAAAAGTAGGATATGTATGACGTAAATCAGTATAGTAGTAAGCGCACCCCCAGCAACCAACCACGCAAAAATCAATACACCCACATGTTGAAAATGTCAACAAACATCTGACCTTATTCGTTATAACTTATAAGTGAACTATAAAGAAAATTCTAATAGAATAATGAAATTAACATCAAAACGTTATGGTTTTGTGTTAACATTACAAACAGTGTTGTTATTTACAGATTTTATAATAAATACAATTGCTATATCGTTCAGACATTATAAAGCTGTTTCGTTAGTGTTCTTCATGTAAGTCTAAAATATTGTTGTTGATTTTTAAAACAATTAACCATTGATTGTTTTTAACAGAATTCAAATTATATTTTTAATATTATCATTAGGTATATTATTATTAACAATATTCTCTACGTACGCTTTTCAAGTAAGTTAAAATTATGATTGTTAAAAGGTGTCGGATAGAAATGTATTTTCTGTTTTTCAGGCAGGCCTATTAGATTTACTATTTGACAAATTCCAATTTAGTCTATTAATATTTGTAATATATTTTATTTTAACTGTGATATTTCAAATATGGTTTTTAATTGATCAATGGGATAGTTCAACAAATCATGAATGGTCTATACCACTCTATACACTGTATATTATTCAAAGAACATGTAAGTTATTTGATTTATTAATAATTAATGTTTAATTATTTGTTAAATTTCCAGTAACACCGATTTATTATTATTATTATAAAAGGGCATATTTACGGATAAGTGATCCGAGATTTTATGAAGAAGCATGGGATGAGGCACATTTAGAAAATACAAACTGATAACAGTAGAAAATTGTATTGTTCTTTTTTTTTAATAGTTTTATTAACGATTATTTATTGTAAAATTAGAATTAATTATTAATAAATTCATTCTTTTGTAAATCAGTTAATGTATATCCTATATTATTTGATGTATCTAATACAAGACGTTTAATTAATGATGAAAAGAATTCAATATATGTTGGTTTCTCACTATAACGATCATATTGATCTAATGAATCTTGTAATTTTAATGTTAAACTATCATAATTTTTTTTAACAAGATCAAGAATTTGTTGTTCAGATGGTGTTGATAGATTTGATGTTATTAACCATTGTTCAATTTTCGGTGAGAAATGTTTTATTATTGCTCTAACATTTATTAAACTATTATTAAGTTTTAATGCATCCTCCTTATATTCACCTTCAACTGTGGAATATCGCAAACCTACAAAAAAAAAATCAATCAATTTCTTAATGAATAACATTAATAGGTTGTCCAAAGGTTTCTTTCGTTTTCTTAGTAATTTCAAAAATTTTTATTGTGAGAAAGATCTTTGTTATTTGAAATTGTAACAATTAGTTTCAAACGGTTAAAGATACATGAGGATTGCTGATTGCTTCTTCGAATTTGTTCCAGCAAAACTTCCTTAAAGTGAAGACCGGGCATTGCTATCGTTTATTGTTTTCATAGAGAATCTAGATCGCATCCTCAGTAACTGGTTTCTTCAAAAAACGTATTCACTTGCTTCACGAAAGAAAGTGGTACTGTTGTTCGAGGAATGTTAAAAGCATTCGCCAATTCTATAGCGGATAGAGAGCCGTTGCTACGATAGCTAGATGACGAGTTCAACAATGTCTAATTGATGAAGTTGTAAGTTTTGTATAAGATTAGATTAGATTATAGGGGTTGTTTGGCCATTATAGCCTTCCTGAACTACGACCAAAGTTGATCTATTGTTCTTAACCTTCTATCTATTGATATCCCAGCAAAGATAGCTTTTTAGAAAAGCTAACTACTTCAGTAGGTGATAGAGTCACACTAGGTGCCTAGGTGGGTGAGTCTTACAGTTGCATAGTATGGGTTCTAAGGTTTCGTTGTCCGATCCACAATCTACATCTCACTGGGAATTGTCCAGTTAAGAGTCCCGTTACCAGTCTTAGTTCGTTCCTACTTAGGTCGAGAAGCTTTCTAGCATTCTGAGGCAAATAGTCAATAAATCTTTTTGCCTGTCGCATTTTTAGACATTGTCTCCAGTGGAACTGCTCCATTCCCACGCACAGATTTCCTGCCTTGTGTGGGTCTTGGCTAGCCCACAGAATGGGTCAGGAGCAATGAGTGGAGGCCATAGCACCGGTTCTCGCTAGGCCATCGACTATTTCGTTATCGGAAAAGTTTTATATAAAAACTGCCAGATGAAACAGTAGAGTGTAGATTACGAAATGAACATTTGGAACAACCTGATATACAAATTTGGCGTTTCTAATACGAACATATGAAATAATACCAGGGGGTGTCGATCTATTTCGATCCTTGTCTGATAGATTTACCCGCTGATGTTCCATCATGATCATGACAAAGATAACAAAGTAACTAACTGGTATTGATATTGTTTTCTATGTTCGTCTTAGAAACGCCAAGTCTGTACGGTAACAACAAACAAAACAAAAAAAATAGAATTGTTTACCCATTGAATAGATATTGTCGAATATTTGATGCATACGTATTAATTCATAATATAATTCATCATAACTACCTGGTGTTGGTAGAAATGTATCACCATATGTTATAAAAAAATTAAATATATTTATAATTTTCATTGATAATAAGATAATATTCATTTTTTTTGATAAATAATTTTCATGTTGTAATAGAAATCTTAATACAAGTAATAATGATGTCCATAAATTTTTCCATAAATAATTTAAACGTATCCTACAACGTTTTTGATAACATAATATCCTTTGTAATACACTTAAACATAAAATATATAATTCAATTGGGAATTTCTTCATTAAATGACTCAAAAAGAACTCAACCAATAGATCTGAAATCACAACACAACAAAAAAATTAATAAAATTTGTATACAGGGTGTCTCACGTAAATCCTTATTTATGCAATTGTAAACAAGAATCTTTAGAATTTATTGAGCAAATTTGATGAAACTATAAAGGTTTTATAGGGCTATCCATCATGTATTCGTTTTACACGGAAAATACGTGTGAATTGAGGAATTTGTTGAAAATTCATACAAACCTAATAATGAACATACAAGTGGTTGGGATGATGTTGTTTGATCTGTTGATATTTTACGATGTCGCATTTGTACTTTATGTAAATGTACTTTAAATGCTAAACCAACATCATGCATTAATGAATTAGCATATTGATCTTCAGTTATACAACAAAGTATTAAAAAACATAATTTAACTGTATTAAAATCAGCCTCATTTTTCGTATCTTGCATTACAATAGAACTGTGAAAAACAAAAAAAACAAAAAAAAGAATTAGAAATAATCCGCTATTCACTACATTATCATCATCTCTAATGTGGCAATTATGCTTTTGACTTCCTTTTTGGCAACACTGAGAGTAGGGATTAAGTGAGGTAGTGTTGGAGACAGTAGAGCTTCTTTCAGTATTGCACCATTTTTTGAAATCCTCTTTTGTAAGAATGTCGTAAAAATTTGCTATGCTTTGAAAGTTTGCCCCATCCACTTCATATTAAATCGAAGTTTTGAAATAGTTGAGACAACGAGTTTACCGTTCGTGTGCAACCAGACAACTTTCAACTTTACTCCATATCAAAGTCCCGATTTAAGCCTATCTGAGTTCATTTCCATCGATCAGATCAAGTCACATCTCAAGGTAACTCATTTTTAGCGCCTAGAACCTATCTCTGAAGGACTACTAGGGATGCTTCCAAACGTGGGAGAGACATTGGCGAGTTTTGAGAAAAATATGAAATCCAGAGCAAAACTCCTCGAATATAATTATGACACTTTGTATATTTTACAAAGCTATTTAGTGATTTTTCTTCAAACTCCCTACAGTCCCGATTTAAACGACTTCTTTTCCTTCCACCAGATAGAAGTTATACGTCAAGGGAACTCATTTTGATCACTCACAAGATGTAAGAGAAGTTGCGACATATGTATTGAAAAACCTATCTTTGGAGGACTACAAGGGTACTTTCTAGTGTGGGAGAAACGTTGGCAACTTAAACTGTACGGAGTTTAGAGCAAATTTCTGTAATATAAATTCGACACTTCATATATTCTACAACGTTATTTAGTGATTTATTCCACATCATACAAAGTTACCCCTCACGGCTTAATTTGGTTCTCCAGAGCTCAGAAGCGGTGGAAATACCTACATCACGTATATTGGAGAACCTATATTTTGAAGGAATACGATGTATGCTTCAATGCATGGTAGAGACGTTGGCAGCGGTGTCTAGAATTGAAAGAAAACTTTTGTAAAGGAATCTAAATGAAGTTTCTTAAGTACGGAATGCAGTAGATTCTACAAAGCTATATAGTAATATACCCCAAACCCCATACAGTCACGATTTGGCCCCACACGGCTTCCTTTTGTTCCTCTAGATGAAGTAACACCTCAAAACAACTCATCATAACGGTGGAAATAGCTACATGTGTATTGAAGACCCTATTTTTGTGTGTATAGGTGAAAGGAGGGTACTGTGAAGGAATTTGTATGGTAGTCTCGAACACAATTGCCACAATACCATGCATATGGTCCTTACCAATACTGAAAGAATATGACTAGGAGATTAGATGGTTGAGATGTGATTGTATTTGCCATCATATCAGTTGGATTATTTAATGTATTCATTGTATTAATTGGTGATGGTGGTGAACTATTATTACCATCATCAATTTGTGTATGTGCTAATGTTGTTATAAAATTACGATTTAAATGTATTGCCTCATATAATGCTAATAAATACGCATTATTTGCACGTATTTGTTGATTACGTATTGTACCTTCTTCTGATATAAATATATTACCAACAATATTTGTTAATGAACTTAACCATGATACATGTTGATTTTCATTTAATTCACGTGTAAATTGATTACAAAAATCACATAATGATGTTGTTATTACTTTACCATAACCATTTAATGCTAATTCATCATCTAATATTGATAATTTAACAATATATGGATTTGTTGCATCATATTTACGATAATTAACAATTAAAGTTAATAATAATACAACATCATAACCATGTTTTTGACGTGTTTGTATTTCACATAATAATTTCAATAAACATTCAAATAAACCAGTATTTAATATATGTTCGATTAATGTATTTTGATTGATATTGTCGGTTTTTGTTGTTAAAATTATCAATAATTTCAATGATAAACATTTCAAAATATCCGAATAATCACCTAAAACATTTTCTCTATATTATAAAGAAGATTTATCAAATAAATTTAACGAAAATACCTTCAAGGAACGCTTGACAAGCTGCCAGAATTGCACGTATCTTCCCTTCAGAATTTTCAAAACCCAATAGAAATATATCCGATTCAATTTCATTTGATTTACGAAATATTGCATTAATTACAGCACATAATGTTTGTAATGAATATATAACACGTATCTTATTATCATCATTTAATGTTTCAATACAATTTGTTATCAATAAATTTAAATTTGCTTTTGATAGAAATAATTGTTCAGATGACATTTTTTGTAATTCATTATAAATATGTATTGTTTTCGGTTTTAATAAGAAAAATTCATCCCAAAATAATTGACCAGTATTTGGTAGATTGTCACCTTTAAATAATGTTTCATAAATTTGGACGATTTTCTCTTTAAATTGCCGTTTTGGCCCCGAAACTGTCACCTTTTTCGCTGACATTCTTCACGTCTGAAAAATTCCAACACAAACATACATATAATTTTATGATAATTTATATATGATTTTATAGAATCTTGAAACAGTAATTTAAACAAAATACCGACAATTTAAAGAGCGTAATTACGTTTTAATTGCTATTTTTATAATTAACTCTCGCCATGAACCAAAAAAAAAAAATGTAAATACAAATGACATATAATCCACTGTTGCCAGATGTATTCTCAAAATTAACCGGATAATCCAAAAACTTGATTAAATATAAATTAGAAACCATAAAAAATAAATTCAGTAGATTTCTGCATAAATTTACAATTAGCTGATTCTCCAAGGATCACAATTTTGAACAAAATGAAGATATATTTCTGTAAGATTCGAATTAAATACAGTAGAATTACTGAGGAATTATTCAATGTGGCATCGTTAATTTGACACGAGAAGAGTGAAGATAGCCGCATCCAGCTGCATCAGACTATGACATATATATAATACCATGAGGTAGTATTATCATAGATAATATAGATGCCCCACTCCATGACTTAGTTTAGTCCACCTTGATCATAGATTGGATTCAGAGGGCGCTGTATTCGAACCAAGCTGTACATACCGGGAAATTCAAATCCACTATTTTTCTATTCACAATCAGTTGTAGGTGTTTTAAACAAAATATAAAGACAATTTATTGAATTAATATAATTTATTTATAATAAATTTACAATTAAATATTGCTCAACAACTACTAATTAAAAAAGATACAAACAATCACACATTATAATCATTATATACAAGAATATATCAATAATCAATTACTGTGCAACCAGAGTTAATATTAACAATATAAACAACTACTGTGTAAATCACAGTTAATAATAACAGGGCACATACAATCAATTATCACATCAGTTAAGAATAACAATTTATATACGATCAACCACTTTGCAACCATAACAATCAACTGCTGTGTGATCACAGATTAGAATAATGTGATATATATTATAATTAATAACGGAAATAACCAATTGGAGTAGAAATGTGTAAATATTAATTTGGAAAAATACATGCCTGGTATGGATTAATAGAAAAAACAATACATGATTACATTTTCATCTTTTCCGGCTCCAGAGAATGCTCCGCCATTTTGAGATTTGAAATCCTGAAAACAGAAGTGGAAATTAGTACATAAACCATGAAATAATGATAGAGATTCTCATAAATTGTTATAATATATTATACATACCTTTATTTTGAGACATATTAGCATTGTTTATCATTTTTTTGGATAAATTGTTAAATATTTAGAAAAACTTTCAATTTCCATTCTCGCCATTTTTAATTTTATTGCGATAGAAGCGCCGTCTGAATTGAATTATTGTAATTATTTTCGATGGAAGCGCCGTCTGAATTGAATTATTGTAATTATTTTCGACGGAAGCGCCGTCTGGATTGAATTATGGTAATTATTTTTGATGGTGGCGCCATCTGAATCGAATCTATGATGAAGGTAGACAAAAAGCGCTATAAAGTGGAATCCCCCTGGTATTATCGCGCAAATGTCATTTGCGATGCTGCCACCTTCATTCCATTGATATTTGCGGCGTTGCCGGCTACTTTTGTAATGTTTATTGTTAAATAAATAATTTATTAATAATTATTTTAAGGTTTTCCTCACCTAAAGGGTTTCTTCTAGACGTAATCTGCCGATATCCGTCAAAAAATTTGTAAAAAACTTATTATTATACGGTCAGGTATATCGCCCTACAACCCACTGACACTAAACAGCTGTAATTTTTGAATTTACCGCTTTATCTGCATTCCGATTTAAAAGGCCTGATTGTTCAAGGTCCCCAGAGCTTCGAATGAAAACGTCAAAGGAGCCGACAGTAGTGTCGCATCTGTAGTAATATTTAATCTGTGATTAAACAATAAAAACAGTGAAGATAGCCACACTGGCAATTATCTTCCGCAGTTTGCGGTGTTGCCAATTCGGTAAAATTGCTACTAAAACTACTCTATTCTACTCATACATTCAATATATAACATGTATGATGTTTTTTATATTAAACAACGATAAAAACAAATAGTTAATTTATTGAACTTTATTGTAATAAAACTTAATTCTCTTCCATCTCTACACCGTCCTCATTATCACCATCTTCATCCCCACCTTCTTTATCTTCGTGATCTATCGTTTTAAAACCTTCACCCTTCTTCCATACAGCTTTTAAAATCAATTTAAATGTTGCTAATCTATAATCTAATAATTCTAAAAGTTTTGCTTGTTCAGGCTTTAAAACATCACCTTTTTTACAAATAACATCATCTTTAATTAATGTGACAACACCTGTAAAATAAACATTTAAAATTAAATTAAAAATTCTCCAAATATATTCTTTCTCATATTAAACCTCGTTCTAATTTCGTTGGTAATCCCAATTGCCTTAAATATGGTTCAATAGCATGTGAGAATTGTTTTAATGGACCTTGTTTTAATTTGATTGTTTTATTGACTTTATAGCCGGATCTAGCGAAATCTTCACATTCATAATGATCAAACCATTCAACAACTTTATCTTCTGGACTATCAGTGAATAATAAAGCACACTGACCTTTTAAACATTCTGAAATCTAAGAAATATAATCAATATTAGTGATTATTTCAACTAATTTGTTGTTAAATAAATAATTACTTTATGTAAATCATCTTCAACTTCATCTTCTTTTGTTCGTCCTAAACCTATAGCTATTACTTTATTTTTACCAAAGAAAAATCGACTTGGTTTCCATTCATGTCGGACTTCTTTCATTTTTTCATTACGCATATTTTTATATGTAAACACATAAATACTGTTATATTGTTCCACACATTTTCTAACATCATCAACTATTGTCTGTTTAAGTGCTAGACCTTTTTTACTTGTTTTCGTTAAAGAAACTGTACGAGAGCAAAAAGCAATAAAAGTTAGGTTATGTTGATTGGAAATGGAATGAATTGAATTAAATCAAGTTGAAAATCGTTAAATACCTACTTTTCTTATCACGTTTCGATTTCGGCATTATTTAAAAGCTAGAAAATCTACAATTTTTGTTTATAATAAAAAAATTATACAATACAAGTAAATACACGTGTTTATACCGTAAACTTGAGGCGAATTTTTTGAATTTACCTCGTATAATCATGCAGCCAACTTTTACATACCGAAGAACCCTAAGAAAGAAAAGTTAAAAATAGCTCTATCCCGCCTATTCTTGTATTAGAAAGGTATTATAGATAGAAGATGTAAATTGCACCAATCAAAATGTTGTTAGACGAAACGAGAAATATTAGATACATTTAGTTTTCTGTTTATTTATTTTCGGAACGACCGGTATTTTAAAATTTTATAAAATCCAGTGTTGCCAATAGTAGAAATAGTTTGACACATCAACGAAGTTTGGTTATCTTCCAATTCGAACAAAAAAAAAGTTGGATTTATCTGCTGAATAATTGGAAAAATTATGTTTTGTATCGTTTTTGCAAAATAATCGTCGATAATTTGTGATATTTCCTAATTAAAATTTAGAAAATTTGTAATAATCTAACCTAAAAACAAAAAAAAAAAACAATGGCAACCGATTCTGAATTAGCAAATTGGATTGAAACAGCAAAACAATGCAAATATTTAACAGAGAATGATTTGAAGAAATTATGCAGTATCGTATGCGATATTTTATTAGAAGAATCCAATGTACAACCAGTATCAACACCAGTGACAGTCTGTGGGGATATTCATGGACAAGTACTTGTTTTATCGTTTTTTTTTTCAACAAATTTTTAACGATTTTGTTGTAGTTTTACGATTTAGAAGAATTATTTCGACAAGGTGGCCAAGTACCAGATACCAATTATGTATTTTTAGGTGATTTTGTTGATCGTGGCTATTACAGTTTAGAGACTTTCACAAGATTATTAACATTAAAAGCTGCATATCCCGATAAGATTACATTATTACGTGGTAATCATGAAAGTCGACAAATTACACAAGTTTACGGTTTTTATGACGAATGTTTGACGAAATATGGTAATGTTAATGCGTGGAAATATTGTTGTTCTGTATTTGATTTGTTGACAGTAGCGGCTGTAAGAATCATTTTTTATTTTTAATATTCTTTCAATGAAACTATGATAAATCCAATAATTTTGTGTATTTTTCCAGTTAATTGACGAGGAAATCTTATGTGTTCATGGTGGTTTAAGTCCTGATATTAAAACAGTTGACCAAATTCGCATATTAGAACGTAATCAAGAAATACCCCATAAAGGAGCTTTCTGTGATCTAGTTTGGTCCGATCCTGAAGATGTTGACACTTGGTATTCAACAAATATTCTTATAATTTATTTAGATAATTGTAATTTTTTGTAATTAGGGCTACAAGTCCAAGAGGAGCTGGTTATTTGTTTGGTGCTAAAGTTACACATGATTTTATGCAAATCAATGCATTATCATTATTATGTCGTGCACATCAATTAGTCCATGAAGGCTATAAATATATGTTTGATGATAAATTGGTGACTGTATGGTCGGCACCGAATTATTGTTATCGGTGTGGTAATATTGCAAGTATTTTAGAATTTCAGTCAAACGATCGAATTGAACCGAAATTATTTAATGCTGTACCGGATTCTGAAAGAATTATCCCTAAAAGGAATGTAACGCCTTATTTCTTGTAATTATTAAATAAATGATTATATTCAGTAGTAGCAGATTTTTGAATTTACCGCTTTTAATTTACCAACTTTTATGAAAGTATAAAAATAAATTCCCCTAACTTGTTCTTTTTCAGCTGTCAACTGTCGCTGTCAATCTCACAGTTGTTGGCTGTGGATAAAAATTTTAATTTATTTCAACGATCAGTAGGATTTTACTGAAAAAACATGGTTCAAAAGAAAGTAAGTAAAATCATCAATCTCACGATTTACATATTTTTCAGTTTTTCGATATTTTTTCGGTGAAAAAGCATGCATAACCTCAAAAATCGTTTGTTTTTTGTGCTATCTTGATTGTCGCCAAAAGTTTGTGTTTATTTACGTTAATTTTCACAACAATTTCAGCCCAAGAAGAAGACTGGTAAGAAAGTAGCGGCTGCCCCATTAGCCGTGAAAAAAGTTGAACCAAAAAAAGAGGTGAATCCACTCTTTGAGAAGCGTCCACGTAATTTCGGTATTGGTCAAGATATCCAACCACCACGTGATCTATCGCGTTTTGTTAGATGGCCCAAATATATTCGTATACAACGGCAAAAAGCTGTTTTACAAAAACGTTTAAAAGTACCACCACCAGTCAATCAATTCACTCAAACTCTTGATAAACAAACAGGTAAACGGGTCTATTGTTGAGATTTGCCGATTTTTTATCATAAAATAATGTTTTTTTTTAAGCTACCCAATTGTTCAAAGTCTTGGAGAAATATCGTCCAGAAACTGAACTACAAAAGAAGAATCGATTGAAAGCAGCTGCTGAAAGTAAAGTAGCAAAGAAAGATGATGCACCACCAAAACGACCAAATACTTTACGTGCTGGTACCAATACAGTTACAAAATTAGTTGAACAGAAAAAAGCCCAATTGGTTGTTATTGCCCATGATGTTGATCCAATTGAATTGGTACTTTTCCTTCCAGCTTTATGCAGAAAGATGGGTGTACCTTATTGTATTGTTAAAGGTAAAGCACGATTGGGTTTGTTAGTTCGAAGAAAAACTTGTTCAGCCGTTGCTTTAACTAAGGTAGATAATTTTTTAAATTATTAATCATTAATTTACTAATTTTTTTTTGTTTGTTTTTAGATCGAATCCGCTGATAGAGCCAATCTAACTAAAATTATTGACGTTATTAAAACGAATTTCAATGATCGTTCTGATGAAATTCGTCGTCATTGGGGTGGTGGTCTTTTAGGAACTAAATCAGCAGCCCGTATTGCTAAACTTGAACGGGCTAAAGCTAAAGAATTAGCACAGAAACAAGGTTAATTTTTTTCCATTGTAATATCTTGTGACGATAATAATAAATAATTTCTATTAAACTGTTATTTTTCTTATTAAAAATTACACTAAATGTAATCGCATTAATGTTTATTTGTCCGGTAGTTCATAAGTAATACAGTAGTCTTCAGTTTGCACGCTATTTTTATAGGGCTAGTCGTGCAAATCGGGGGTGAAAACTGATAGTCGTCAGTGGTGTATATAAGGAAACGCGTACTCCTGGACTCGAGCTCAATCTCCCATTTAGGATACTGTGAACTTACGATTAGTAGATGTAAATTATCGGTTCTAATAATTCCATAGTTAAAAATGCACTTCTAACAATTTGGGGTAAGACTATGGGTATGCTTCAATTTTTATGGGAAAAAACATTGTTAGACTTGGGGAGCTCCGCAATCTTCATCTCCTAGACCCCAGTTTATTCTTAAGACGGCACTGACTGCAGTCTCAAAATTTTGATATAGTACTAGCATATGATGGTGCCACAGGGACAAAGGCGCAGCTATATAGTCCCAGATGAATCTTACTCTGAACTGTAGCTAATTGAAAGGTCCCAACAGCTTTTTTGCACTTTGGTGGCTCTGTATTCGATAAAATAAAAGTCACAGTACTATCTGTACTATAAACAATTTAATTTACATTAAATTATAATATAATACGACCGTTACGAGTACGGGAGTGCTATAGTGTTAGTGTAGTGCAATGTAAGTGTTTCATGAATGAATTGATATGCAACAATACGGAGAGACTCTTATTCCAGCCAGTCCTCCTTGTGCTTTCTCGCGGTCTGAAAGCTATGCATGAACAGTTCAATCCGTAGGACTACACTTGCCTCCTGTAGGACCTTTCCACTCAACAGGTAATAGACGATTTTCCTACTCAAGAATCAACACGGTAGGATGATCTGGTAGTCCTGCACCATCCCATATCCCATTCACGCTCCAACGGTAGACCGACAACGAAAGATCAGAGCGAGTGCAGTCATACAGATTGAATTGTGAACGCTTAGCTTAAGATCGAGATTGAGCAAAATATGACTATTGAGAAAGTGAGTATTCAAGCGGTGCTATTTGGCTTGCCCAAGCTATCGTCTTGCCGATCACGCGATCTTCTGAAAAGAAATTAGATTAAAAAAGTAAGCGCGCGGTACAGCTTTGTATTTGGCCTATTGTAACGAAATAAGCATAGATTGCTTCTCGTCTCGTTACTCCCCCACCCCCCGGTTGTTGTTAGGGATGTTAGAATCAAGGAGGAAATCAATTTAACACTTATTCCTGTTGATAGAATTTTATTGTTGCAATTATTTTTGATTAAACATTTGACACATTTATTATTATTATTATAATTGTTATTACATTTTATCCATAAAGTGTGGTTGTCCATTAGCCTCTCTTCTTCTTGTTAGAATTTCACAGCCAGTTTCATTTACCAACAATGTCTGTTCAAACTGTGCTGACCATTGTCCATCAGCTGTAACAGCTGTCCATTTATCCGGCCACATCTCATCTTTCCATGTACCCATCGAGATCATCGGTTCAATTGTGAAACAATGACCCGGTTTCATTACACCAACAGCACGATTCTCTGGATTGATAAAATGTAAAAAAATCAAAATTTATCCATTTTTTGTTTGTGTTATAAGCGATACATACTTGCATAATGGGGTACATTTGGTGCTGTATGAAACAATCGATGTATACCATGTCCACAATAACTACGTACCACAGAAAATCCATGTGATTGTGCATGTTTCTGTATAATATTACCAATTTCACGATATTTCTCACCAGGTTTAACAATTTCAATAGCTTTCATAAGGCACTCATGTGTAACTTTAACAAGATTCTTATGCTTATCACTAACATCACCAACAAAAAATGTTTCATTTAAATCACCATGAAAACCATTATGATAAACGGTAACATCAACATTACATATATCACCAGATTTTAATGGTCTTGTATCTGGTATACCATGACAAATAACTTCATTAACTGATGTACAACAAGATGCTGGGAATTGATAATAATTCAATGGTGATGGATAACAATCACGTTCAATACATGCTTCATGAACAATACGATCAATCTCATCAGTTGTAACACCAACATCACAAACTCTGGCTGCTTCATCGAGTACTTCACGTCCCAATTTACAAGCAACTTTCATACCTAAAAATTGAACAAATTTATAAGAGATTTTTTTTGGTAAAACAATAAAAAAACCTTCAATCTCTTCATCATCAAGTACTTTAATATGACCGGAACCTTTAGCAGCTTGTTCTGATAATGGATAACCTTGTGGATGGTCAGCGTAATCAGGTCGGCCAATACTTGCTGGTACTGTACGTTTCGGTGTTTGTGGATATGGTCGTAATTGACCAGTGAATGTATAAAATGGCCATGGATTATAACTATCGTCTTCAGCACGATTTTCACCTTCTACAATCATAAAACACAAAAATAACCAATTAATCAACGATAATTAACAACAAACGTCCAAATAATAATTTCGAATAATAATCCAATAAATTCCACATGATTTTATTAATAGTTGTGGCAATCTAACCTCACTTACTAACTAATGTATGTATAGCTTTATGATTCTTCCAACTCGATTTGAAGCATTCTTGTGAACAAAATAAGGAACCCTGTATTCCCAATTTAAGACATGTAGGGCATTGTAATTTGGCAGTTTTCCCGCAACCAACTGTATCACAAGTTCCCAATGTTGTCATCTTTTATATTTTGTTACGCAAAAGTTACTGTAAATCTGGAAATTTAACGTTTTTCTACCAAGAATCAATCACGTGGTGGAATCACTGAAAATCAAAGCAATTTTATAAAACACAGTTTTTTTAATGATTACCCTGAAATTACTTGAAAAACTCAATGATGTTCATAAAAAAGCTAAATTCTGATTATTAATTAATTAATTAATTATTAAAAATTAATTTTTATGCAACTGACTGAAGCTGAAAAATCTATTTTTGGTTATGTGAAACGTTGCCAGGTTCACCACCGGTTTTCACTGTTTTAAGTCAACGATCAATTCACACTTGCACTTCAATCTATATCACTTATACAGAAATCAGAGAATGCATTCACCACATTCACATTAACCTATCCGGTCACGATTAGTCTCCTGTAAGTTCAATGGCCGCAAAAATAAAAAATTGCGAGTTCATACAATATCCCAAATGCAAAGCAGTAGATTTGCTGGAAATATTGATAGATCTGGCATCACACTATTACGTACATGCGCAAATTGATTACGGCGGGATTTTCAAAAATTGAAAAATTGTAATTTTTTATTAAAAACAAGCTAATCTAAAAACATGTTATCATCTGATTGTTTACTATTATTTGGTTTGTTTTTTTCGATCTGCTCCCTTAAATATCTCAAACCGGCTTCAATAGAATCACCAACATTTGTTGTTGATT
Organism: Lydus trimaculatus; assembly: GCA_037414755.1. Classification (NCBI taxonomy): domain Eukaryota; kingdom Metazoa; phylum Arthropoda; class Insecta; order Coleoptera; family Meloidae; genus Lydus; species Lydus trimaculatus. The sequence continues at coordinate 3,632 of JAZBGY010000311.1, read as the reverse complement.
TTTTAACAATTTTCGGTTTCTTATCACAATAATAATCAAATGATAAAGGTGGTGCGATTTCTACACCATTACCACGTTGATTTATTCTTACATTATCATCACTATCACTACTACATTCATTAATTATTGGAATCGGTGTGATTTTTTTATTTTCTAATTCTATAATTCTTTCAGTTGATTTACGTCGTTTTCTTGTTTCATCTATTCTACGTTTTTCTTTATGTCTGTCTTTCTTTGATGATGATGATGATTTTCTACCACCATCATCATCATCATCATCACGATATGCCGATGGTGGTGCAAACTCAGATGGACGTTCTCTTCGTTTCTTATCCACCCATTCCTCTTGTGTATATTCGTAATGTTCTTTAACACCCTCTTTACCAATATCCCAAGGTCGGATATGCTTCTTTCGCATTTTCGTGATCTTTTTCTTCTCTTCATCATCATCACCAGAATCTTCTTTAGGTTCATCATTAGTTGTGGCAATTGGTGTGGAAATTTCCGGTTCTATAATTATTGAAAATAGAATTAAAATTGAATTAATTAGAAAACAAAAGGAGGAATAACCATCTTCTTCCGGTGGTAGACCCATTCGTGCACGTTTCCTATTTTTAGCAGCTTTAATACGTGCTGCTAATTGTTTCTCACGTATCGCTTTCAATTCTTGTGCACGTTTTTGTTGTTGTTCAGTTTCTTTACGTAATTTCTTTAAAGCATCTTGTTGACGTGCTCGTTCTTCATCATCTTTCGAGAAAGCATAGTAGGAAACACCATGGGTTCGTGCCTCTAAAATTATCAATTTTTTTTTAATGATTTATTTGCCAAATTACATCAAACATACCATCAAATAGAATATCTTGATAGTGGATGTCGCTTTTATTACGAAGTTTCTCTTCTTCTTTCTCCCATTGTTCTCTAAGCATTTGTCGACGCATATCAAACGATAACAATTCATTCTCTTCGGTGATTTCAGTCTTTTGCTTATCTTCTGTTGTTGATTGTGGTGGTGGTGTTGGTGGTCGAATATCATCACCGCGGTTTTTTCGTTTCTCGTCCACTATCTGTTTAAGATCTTGATCTTTTGATTTTAAATATTCCAAATCTTTACGTAGACAAGTTCTAGTACGTCCTAAACAATCTGTATATTCCACCCTAAAGATTTTAAATTGTTTTATTTTAAAAATAGAAAGTTGACTATAACAAACCATTCTTCATCTGGATTTTTGGGTGGTTCATCGTAGTTTTTTGAATAAATTTGGTCATCATCTGGATACTGATCGATGTCATCGTCTGAATCATCTGGTGGTAAATCTGGTAATTTAGATTTCTTCTTTTTCTTATCAAATCTGACCAAATAACGACGATTCAATTCAATTTCATCCTCAGTTAATTTTGTGTTGGAATTTGATAGTTTGTCGTAAAGTTTCGATTTGGCTTCTAGTACAGCTCTAAAATACAATTTAATACAGAAAAAAGTAAAAAAAAAGAAATAGACGTAATACTTTGATTTCTTTAATAAATCTTCATCTTCTACTGTATCGTTCTTTTGACGATTTTCTAGACCTTTATTTTTAATTTCTAAAGGCGATTGTTTTTTCAAATTGCGAATTTTTGTCTCATTTTCAACTTTTGTTTTACTCAATTCGTCTTGTTTACGTAGAATTTCAGCTTTTAAGCTCAACAACTACAATCCAGAAAAATAATACATTTAAGACATTAGTTGATTAATTTATTAATTAGAACTACATACGGATGATTTGCTAATTTCATAAGTGCTCATTTTGCAAAATTATTAATAATTATTGAATTATTTAATTAATAATTAGTTTCTAGGTTAACTGCGCTGACAGCTGTCAAAAATTGGGACAACACTAAATTCCCTAATACAAGTTGGTGGTATTGGTTATGCGGGAATTTTAAAAATGCCGATAATTTTTTTAAACAAAATTTAATTTAAATTAATAATCAGTTGTGTCTTCTAATTGTAAACTTAATTTAAGTAAACTCATCTTATGTAAATCAGAAAATCCTAAAATTTGTGGATTATCTTTTAATGTTTCATATAATAATCTGACAGTTAATAGATGATCGGTACGTTTCCTTTTTGCACACGAATAAGCAAAAGCCGTTTGTTGTTCAATTTTTTCTAATGATGGTCTCTGTTTTGGTACAAATGTATCATCATCTTTAGCAACTTCAACTTTACATTCTTGTGTTTCATCAATTAAATTTTGATAATTACGTATAAATGGATCTGGTATTGGTAAATTGAAACCGTATTGGAATTTATTGTTGTTGCGGATTTTGTAGCCTTTCTTCTTTGATATCATTGCCATTATAATGTTTTTAACAAAAGTCTAAAAATTTATTGGAAAATTAGTGGATTTATCATACAAATGGTAATAATTATTTTGTACTTGTGATGCATGTAGGATGATATCAGCAACACTATCTTCAGCACCATCTAAACCATTCTCCCATGTAGTGATTGCAATTCGTGTTGTTATAAATGCTTGATCGGGCATAAATAATTCTAATGCAGCACTACGATTCTCATATTCAGATGGTGGTAACATACTAGGACTTGATGGTTGTATGTAATCATTAAAATCAGCACATTCAAATACATCTTTATCACTTGTATTACGTGAATTTTTCACACGATTCGTATTACGTTTTGATAATAATGCTAACATAAAATAATTATGACAACGTATTTGTTCATCATTTACTAATAATTTACGTACAGCTGTATCGAAGTCTTTTTTCGTTATTGTTGATTTAAATGAAAACCATTGACGTAATAATGCAAAATATTCTTTACGTTGATTCTCATCAATGCAAGCTTCTAAATTCTTTCGCATCTCATTTAAATCTGAAACACAACAAAATGTAATCGTTGATTATAATTTGAATGTTTTCAGATTTTCAAAAATTTACCCATTTTTTGAAAACAAAAGATCAACAAAAAAAAAATGACAACAAATATTGAGGTTATGGTGTATACTTGTCAAACTGTATACAGTCTGGAACGCTGATTTCAATGAATAAGGTGAAATTGAGGAAGATTTGCTCTAGGCTCTTGTATTGCAATAAATATTTCATGACGCTAAGAGAATGTTGATTGTTTAAGGCTTCTTTTATCTCGAGACAGTATAAAGGTGCAGAGTCCTCAATTTTTATTGGTAGAGTCACAGTTCTTTTGTTAATGCCTGCTGCCGTTCTCACTTTACGTTACTACTGTATACAGGATGATTCACGCGAACCTACAGTTTCCGTATTTTTTAGAGAAACGAAACCAAAATACAAGGATTGAAAGTACTCTGTTTAAAAATGACTTGATAGCAAAATGGGCCTTATCGATAAAAGCGTTTCTGAAATGAAAAAAACGGTCAATATCTCTCAGTACCTATACAAAAATGAGCAAAGAACCACTACAGCTGAAACTACGGAATTTATAGATTATGATGATATTTTTTTCGTTTTTGAAAATCGTAATTTTAATTGAGAAAAAAAATGGGAGAAGATTGAAAGTTTTTCGTAGTTTAAATGGAAATTCTATTCTAGGTCAATGACTTTTTTAAATCATACGTGATTAAATTGAGATTTGCGAAGTGAGGTATTCTTCA